>CAUZXS010004229.1:0-110000 GCA_963585895.1 Sepioteuthis lessoniana
CCCTTTTTTCTTCCTCCTCCTCCCTGTATCCCTTTTTTCTTCCTCCTCCTCCCTGTATCCCTTTTTTCTTCCTCCTCCTCCTTGTATCCCTTTTTCTTCCTCCTCCTCCCTGTATCCCTTTTTTCTTCCTCCTCCTTGTATCCCTTTTCTTCCTCCTCCTCCCTGTGTCTATCTTTTTTCTCCTCCTCCTCCTTGTATCTAATATTCCTTCCTTCCTTTTATTGTTTTCCTTCCTCTTCTTTCCTATATACAATTTTCCTTCTTTATCTATTTCCTCCTTACGTCCATTTTGATTTTCCTTCCTCCTCCATATTAACTTTGGTTTCTCTCTTCTCTGTACCCATTTTCTTTCTCTTCTTCTCCTCTACCATCCTCCCCACTCTCTCTCTCTCTCGCTGCTCCTCCTCTTCTCTATATTCTTTTCTCTTCCTTTCATTAGAAATGTATTTCATTACACCCACACATCCTGTCTTTTGTATAAAAAAACAATGACAATTCTGTCCAATTTCCATCAGTTATTTTTTGCTCCCCTTTGTTCCTGCTTTGATCCACATTTAGCACCAAAAAACGGGTTATTTTAGATGATCTTCAGAAGGACTCATCGTTACAGGTCGAAAACAAACACAAAGGGCTGAAGAAATAAGATTTCTGGGAAACCAAGAATAGATATTGGACAATTGAAACTTTTTATATTAGCAATAATTAAAATTAACCTCAATTCCTTATTACACTGATATCTCAGAATACGTATACAACACTTGCTAAACATTATGGAATTAGCTCTCTTAGAAGATTTTCTCTTTTTTTAGCAGTTTATAAACTAATATCAGATAAGACTTAAAACATCTTTTAATTTAATAGCTGAATATTCTAGCTTCATAAAATGTTACTAAAATTAATGGTATGATTTTTTTCTTCAAGCCATGCAGAGTAAGATATTCTATTTTTGTTTTTTTTTAAGTAGAGGAATTATATTGTGAATTGAATTACCATCACCAGAAAATCTGGCGAATACTTACGCATGACATATGGAAAAACTGGACAGCTGTTTCGACCTTATTAGGTTTCATCAACAGTGTATACTGTGATCTCTACCACTGGAGATCAAATCAGCGACCACAGATTGCAGAGCTGAAACTCTACAACTGAGCCAGTTCATATTGCACACAAGTGACACCAAATTAACTAGTCATGGTAATTGCATTCGATTCCCAATATAATTCCTCTACTTAAAAAAAAAAAAAATATATATCTATATCCTTGCCCTTGAGGTCATAATAATTACGCGGATGCATATTTCTAATCCTCTTGGGAAGATGTGACCCTGGAGGTGACCGTGTCTTTTGTAAAGAGTATGGATGTAACTTACAAGATACATTCAGGTTTATTAGCTTTGCAATTACCATGACTAGTTTATTTGGCATCACTTGTGCGCAATGTGAACTGATGGCTCAGTGGTAGTTGCGGCTCTGCAATCTGTGGTCGTTAGTTCGAACTCTGCTGATGTGACCTAATAAGGTCGAAACCCCTGTCCAGTGTTTCTGTATGTTGTGCGTACATGGTTGCAGGATTTTCTGGTCATTGTAAGTCAATTAACACTAAAATGTTGTAATTGTAAATCCTCTTTATACATATATATTAAATATACAGGATTTGGTTTGGTTGGGTTTTATGGCATATCAACCATTGTAGGTTATTTAATGCCAAATCCTCTTTATACATATATATTAAATATACAAGATTTGGTTTGGTTGGGTTTTATGGCATATCAACCATTCTAAGTTATTTAATGCCAAATCCTCTTTATACATATATATTAAATATACAGGATTTGGTTTGGTTGGGTTTTATGGCATATCAACCATTGTAGGTTATTTAATGCCAAATCCTGTTTATACATATATATTGAATATATATGATTTTGTTTGGTTTGGTTTTATGGCATATCAACCATTGTAGGTTATTTAATGCCAAATCCTCTTTATACATATATATGAAATATATATGATTTGGTTTGGTTGGGTTTTATGGCATATCAACTATTGTAGGTTATCTAATGCCAAATCCCGTTTATACATACATCAAATCTATATGATTTGTAAACAAATAGTTTGTAAGTAACATTTTTAAATGAGCCAGAGCTTGCATACAGTTAAATGATTTCAAGTATTGCTATTTAAATATTAACAATTCAATTTAACAACAGTCATTTGCTTGCACACAGTTAAATGGTCAAACAGTTCTATTTGACCCACATATAGGACTCAACAGGTAATATCACTCAGTCTGAGTGGACCTGGGAGTAATGGCAAGGAAGGGGTACTTCACATTACCCAAAACTCCATGACTGAAACCTCACTATCAGATGCAGGTTAGTTTCACACCCAGGACACATTTTTATTTGATCTATTGATGGGACCCTAACAGGTACTACCACTTCAGGTCAGAGTGGACCTAGGAGTAATAAACCACAAGGGGTACATTTTACGGCTTTAACAGCTTCAGTCACGGGATATATGCTTAGCAAAAAAGCATGTACCAAAATATTGCAAAACTTTTGACTCACCCTTATTTACTCAATACCTCCGCTGCAGACAAGATGTGACACAAGATCAATTTTTAAGCAGAGTACAGCTGGTCTGAATTCATAGTTTTCCTTCTCCTATATTGGTTGCCTTTCTTAAGATTAAAAAATAAAACACACACACACATACATAGTCATCCACAGATAGACTATTTCATTGTATCCCAATTCTTCACTGTAGCTAGACATGCAAAATGCTTTAAGCTGAGATCGAAACCCGACTGACTTTACCCCAAAGCTATCATCATTCTCAACGCTAGTGAAGGAATTTTTTACATATGTTATCGGCTATTGGGACTGCTCAATTCTTGAGAAGAGCTATTGCATTTCAGCTTATGTGATAGCTGGCAAATTTACCCTACTTGAATTTTATTTATTCTCCATCCCACCACCGGACAAGTACAGCACAAGACCATTTTTAAAGTGGGTCTGGACACATGGCCGCAGCCCACACGCGTCTGGCAAAATCCAAAAATACCTTCAGCTCCGTCTGCACCCCCAAAGGGGGCGCCCCAGACGCCAAGAAACAAACAACAAACAGTTGGTAAAACAATTGATGAATTCCCCACTAGAATGCTCAACCGATGCCAAGAAGCATATATATTGTCATCCACTGACGGACTGTTTCATTGTATCACAACTCTTTAGTGTGACAATAGGATTTGGCATTAAATAACCTTCAAGGGTTGACAAGCCATTAAACTAAATAATCAAACCCAACCTAAATACTAACTATTGTGATGTATATTAAGTATGACAAAAAGTTTTACATGTGATAAAATAGTAAATTATTCTTTCTTGATTCAATAGGTTCTCTTGATTTTTTTTTTTTTTTTTCCCCTCATTCTTTGGAATTTCCACGAGTCCTACTAGTATGTATTATATTTAGTAATTATTAGAAGAATTTATATAAATCTGTGTTTTCAACCAGCACCCTCAAAAAAAAAAAAATGTGCTATATGCAACAATGACCTTTGCACAATTGAAAAGAAGTCCTTAACCTTGTGGTTGACGAGGATAAAAAGAAAAAAAAATGCTTTTGATATAATGACAAAAGGTTGATATATAAGCAAATTACAAAAAAAAAAATGTTAATACCAGCCTGTGTTCATTGTTTGAATAAAACCTCTTATTATGCCCACTGCCCATGGGGTTTAAGAGTAAATCTTTTATATTATTAAATTAAACAATTGATGGTTAGAGGATTTTTGTATACACAGAGGAATATTGTATACTAGGGTTCATTTCTAAGCTGTATTAGAAATAACCCGAGGAATTTAAAATCATTTTTCAGTGTTAGTGAGCCTTGTTTTGTTAATTTTTGCTTTTGTTTGCTCTTGGGTAGGGGGTAAACTGGTTTAAAAAAGATTTTAGGTCTTTCAGCCCAGTTGGCTTGGGCTGTAGGATACACCAACTGCATCTTTGCAGAGGGATAATATTCTGTTCTTAAACTGGTTGCAATGGATTCCAGTGATTGCTTACAAAAAATAACATCTTCACTATTTGCCTCTGCTAGCAAAAAATAATGTCTTCACTCAGATGCTTCTCCCACACCTCTAGTCTTTCTCCCACATGAGGTGTTTTATGCTTGGCCAATATACCCACTTCAAAAAATTTGCATATGCCACTCTCACAAGTTCTTTTTGCTCAAAATCACATTTTATTTTAGATTGAGGTGTTAACACTGCAATATTTCTTTTGTCTCTCTCTCTCTCGGACATACCATTCATTCTACACGCCAGACATAAACATGCACACTTTGCTATATAGAGTAAGCGGTCTTCTCTTCTACAGATAAGACCTCAATGCATGTCCTAGATATGACATTATGGAGTTTGGAGGAATGTGTAGTATCCCTTCATCGCCATTACTTCCAGGTCCACTCTAAACTAGAATGGTAGCATCTGTTAGGATCCCATCTATGTGTTAAATAGAACTATTTAAGAATTATTTGTATTCCATAATCATCATCCTCATCATGTCGTGCCACTAGCATGGACATCCCTGACTCTCTCTCGCCACTTCTCCCTATCGTTCATCGCCCCTGGCAGGTCTTCAGGGCTACATCCCGTATCCTCACATAGCTGCTGTATGTATGTTCTAGCTGGTCGTCTTGCTTTTGCTCGACCATATGTGGAGGTCCATAGGAGTACATCACTTATGAGCTCGTCCTTGCTTCTCCAGCAGTGTCCTGCATGTCTGGTTCGTCTAGCTTGGATCGTTTTTGTGATGGGAGGTAGGTGGCCGTATAGTTGGTGCTTTGTGGGGTGTTGCCACCAGGACTTGTTCAATATTGCTCGCAGCATTTTTGTGTAATTGCCGTCTAGCTTCTTCTCCAGCTGTTTAATTAGCGTCCAAGTAGTGCATCTATATAGCAGTATCGATATGACCACTGCCTGGAAGAAACTGCATTTTATTTTATCGGTCAGGGCCTAATTTCCATATGATCGATAGCTTATCGATAGCTGTCTATGCCTTTGTTAGCCGCGTGTCGATGTCTTCAGTGTCTCATCAACCAAAGAAAGACATCGTCACGCGGCTAACGAAGGCATGGATTCAATAACACTGTGTGCAAAAAAAAAAAAAAATTCTTAAACAACTTCACAGAAAATGTAAATATGTACAATAAATGTGATTCCCTAACCTCTTGGCATAACATAACTGTATGGTTTGACATGCCATTAAAACCAATTAATCAAATCTAAGCTACCTTTAGTGTTGAAGGTACCTACCATTGTGTATTGATTAACGAAAGAGGTGAGTAGACAATTACTAGTGAATGTGATTCTCACTGGGTGCCCTATAGAGCTGGCCTTATTCTAAATCTAAACTACATTTCATTTAGATTTTATTGGGTGTTTCTCATCATGTAATGGTTAATGAGCTAGGTTAGCAGACAATTACCAGTCAATGTGATTCTCACTGGGTGCCTTCTATTACTCATTGTTTATTTCTGTCTTTGTTGATTGCAGTTTCAGTCGCAATACATATTGAACATATTTTTTATTGAAAACATTTTATCAAATACCATTCCTAACCCCTATCCCAACCTCGCTCTCAAATTCTCAGTTGGCTGGGGCTGTAGAATATGCTGACTGCATCACTGCTGAGAAGAAAGACACCCCCCCCTAACGAGTGTCCTGGTGAATGTGGAATATCCCTTCATTGCCATCACTCCCAGGTCCACACAGGCCTAGAGTGGTAGCATCTGACAGGATCCTATCTATGAGTCAAATAGAACTAAAATGCATGCTTATGCTAGATTGAATTGCTTGAAATAGAACTTTTTACATTTAACTGTGTAAACAAAAAACTATACTTATACTAAACTGAATTGTTTGAATTAGACCTGTTTGACTAAACTGAATAGCTTGAAATAGAATTTTTTTTATTAAATTAAACTGTATGATTAAGCTAAACTAAATTGTTTGAAATAAAACTGTTCATTTGTATAAAAATGGTTTTGGCATTAAATAATCTACAAAGGTTGATTTGCCATAAAGCTTAAACGAACCAACAAAAATTTGGTATCTCAGAGTCCAGGGTGGTTCATCACCTTCACAACTTCGGTTAAAGTGCGAGGAATTATCTACAGTACAATCTCCGATTTATCGGTGCTCTTTGTATAAATACTAGGATTATGAAAATGGAAAAAAAAATCCATTAGTTTCATTGTATTTAAATTTTGACCTTGAAAATTCAAACAATTAGATTAAAAACATCACCTCTTGTCTAATTAGACCAAATGTAATTAACTCTCTTGGTTGGGGAGGAGAGTAATTTATCAAGAATTTATCAGAAATTTTCCAAACACGAGTCTGAAAAATGTGGGTGGAGAATCCAAATAATTTGAATTTTCATTGTGAATTAGGAGAAAGCCTTCTACTCTAGTTCTGTTGATTAGGATGATTCAAAACTTTTGCAATATTTTGGTTGATGCTAGTTTGTGGTGCATATATTATGTGACCAAAGCAGTAGAAGATAACCACTGCAGTTGGTAGTATAGTGGTAGTTGGTGCACTGACACATTGTGCATTGCTTTACTTGATGTGTGATTTGGAAGCTGCACGAATGACAATGCAACTGTTACATATTGACCTTTGACAGGCTGTGTAAGTTTGTGGATTTTAAAAACAGGATGTACCCGTGTCTTAATGTAAACAAAAGACAGCGGGAATGCCATGTGAATTGCATGGGTGGGTTGTTGAAAGGAAGAATAACCACAATGTTCATGGGCATCCAAAAAATATATAACAACGGAAGTTTTTAACCTTGGAGCAGTTGGCAGAGAGCTGAGAGACTAAACATTACCCCGTTATGGACATTGACCTGGGGTACAGACGGCCGAGTTAAGAGGTAGAGAAAAGTCTAAATGTACAAGACTCGCTAATATTGAAAGCGAGTATAGTCCCAGAATGAAGAAATGAGGATGCTTAAACATTTAAAGTTGGCCTTGTGGAGGCAGAGCAATGAAGGAAGGCTCTCTGAATATATCGCATCTCAACCTGGTGCAATTCTTAGCAGTTTCTAGCTCTCTCTCTCTCTCTCTCTCTCTCTCTCTCCTCATAAAACTAATTTCACCATGATTTTATAATAAAAAGAGAGATGAATATTTTTATAAATGAGTGTTATTGTCTGTTTCTTCCGGGAATATGACACGTTATCATCTAATTTGGGTTGCTCAGTCAGCTGAGGCTGTAGAATACACTGACTGCACCTCTGTAGAGGGGTAAGACCCCCCCCCCAGTGAGTGCCCTGGATATGACACTAAACAGTCTGATGGTGAGGTCCTAGTAATGCTGGGGCTTTGAGGAATGCGGAGCACCCCTTCATTGCCATTGCTCCCTGGTCTACATAGGCCCAGCATGGTAGCACCTGATAGGGCCCTATCTATGGGGTAAATAGAACTAACGGCATACTTATGCTAAACTGAATAGATTGAAATGGAAATATTTTTTACTATTAAACCGTACTTACATTTAAACTGTGTGCTTATGCTAAATTGAATTATTTGAAATAGAACTGTTTTTTGACATTGAAACTGTATTTACACAAAACTGAATTGTTTAACATAGAACTGTTTTGAATATTAACTGTGAGTAAACAAAATCTGTACTTATACTAAACTGAATTGGCTGAATTAGAACTGCTCGACTAAACGGAATAGATAGAAAAAAATTGTTTTTCACAATTAAACTGTACTTACACTTAAACTGCATACTTATGCTAAACTGAATTGTTACATATAACTGCTTGAATAGTTTGAAATAGAAATGTTTTTGACCATTAAACTGTGTACTCATGCTAAACTGAATTGTTTGAAATAGAACTGATTATTTACATAAAAATGGATTTCGCATTAAATAACCTACAAAGGTTGATATGCCATAAAACCCGACAAACCAAACCAAACCAAACCAAACCAACTAATTTGGGAACGTATGCTTTATGAGCCATAATATGACAGAAACAAGGTTGTGTGAAAGGTGAATTTCATGGTCGTACAATAACCAGATGGGTCAAGAAATTTTGCTCAGGTTGCAAGGAGCTCATTGATTACAAAAGTCAGGTCAGCCTGAAGCCGTGCTCCAGGCCAGAGAGGCAAATCTGACAAATAGTATTCAGTGAGCTTGGTATCTTACAGTCCAGTGGAGTTTGTTACCTTAATGACCTTGGCAAAAGCATCCCAAGCTGCTGAACTGTACCTTATGTTACCAAAATATTGCAAAACTTTTGACTCATCCTATCATCTCTTGCTAAACTGTCTGTACGTCTAGTCCAGTTGGTTTGGGCTGCAGAATATGCCAACTGCATCTCTGCAGAGGAGTAAAACCTTTCCTGCTGAGTGTTTTGGATATGAAACTGAACTATCAAATGGTGAGGCTCCTGTTCTGGAGCTTTGAGGAATGTGAAGTAACCATTCATTGGCATTAATCCCAGGTCCACTCTGACCAAGGGTGGTAGTGCCTGTTAGGGTCTCATCTTTGGGTCAAATAGAACTGTTTAATCATTTACTCTTCTTGAAACCATTTAAATGATTAATATCAAATTATTAGTATTAGTTTGCAATACTTAAAAGCATTTAACTGTAGAACTGTTAATGTTAGATAACAATACTTGAAACCATGTGCCAACAAATGAGCTGTAGCTCATTTAAAAATAATGTTACCTTGAAACTATTAACTTAGATATATCTAAAAAAAAAATGGCAATAAACCTTCAGGGGTTGATATGCCATAAAATACAACTGAACCAAACCTCTATGTACATGTATAGTTCCATCAAAAAGTGTCACATCATTGAAAGATATTTGTTAGAGCAATACACTTAAAATGAATAAAGAAATTTCCAGTCCAAATTTTAAAGTAATGTTAATTTTGGTGGAGGTAATCTACACTTAACAATTTTTCTTTTTGTCTTTTTTTAATTATCCAATATCATGACATAACTGGGATTATGATAAAACGCAAATAAGAACCTTTCACTTCTTCCGAAATAGAATCACCCAGTCAGCAGGGCTTAGAATTCACTAACTTCATCCCTGCTCAGGGATAAGAACCCTCTCCTTCTGAAGGGAGTGTCCTAGGTATGGCACTAAACTGCATCCAGTGATACTGACTCCAGTCCTGGTATTGATTACTCCCTTATTGCCATTAGTTACAGCTCCACTCTAACTCATTGTGATAGAACAGGTTAGG
The DNA here is from genome assembly GCA_963585895.1 of Sepioteuthis lessoniana. Lineage (NCBI taxonomy): Eukaryota > Metazoa > Mollusca > Cephalopoda > Myopsida > Loliginidae > Sepioteuthis > Sepioteuthis lessoniana. The sequence continues at coordinate 9,283 of CAUZXS010004229.1, forward strand.
ATCTGATTATTGGGTCCAATAGATCATTTTTAGAAAATTTTAACAAATCATTAGTATTATATAAGAATACTTGAAACCATATAATTCTGTATAAATTGTCAGTATTTGATTGGAATACTTGAAACCATATAACTTCAGTTTGGTTGGTTTGTTTTATGGCATATCAACCTTTGTAGGTTATTTAGTGCCTAAGCCATTGTTCTCAAACAATAGTGGTACTATTTAACCCAAAGGTGGGAGGATAAGGGGGTCCATACGTTTCCCAAGGGTATTTGTCCGAAAGTGAACGTAATAGCGCGACTGAAGTTTGAACTTGCTTACTACGATTCCGCAGTCCATGAGACCCCCCTCTAACTGTATGCAAACAAATGATTATTATTATGTAGGAATAGTTACTTGAAACAATATAATTGTGTATAAATTATTAGTATTAGATCGGAATACTTGAAACCTTCTATTTGTTGGGGGATTCCCTGTAGCGTAATGGCTAATGTACTGGATAGCAGCCTTAAGGTGAGCGAGTTCCAACTCCAGTTATGCTCTCATATTGACTTTCAGACTAATATCCAGAGGAAAGGCATGAACCCCCTTAACCCCCAACTTTGGGTTAAACAGTATCACTGCTGCCCTTCTATAAGGATGGCTTTAGCATTAAATAACCCACAAAGGTTGATATGCCATTAAACAAAGAAACCAAAACTGAACCATATCATTGTGTATAGATAAAGTCTCAATCCCAACGACAGGTAAGACGAACGTGGAATACTTAGTGTAACTTAACACTTGTACTTGGTTGTGGTTAATAGAATTTTCATTCAAATCAAGGGTTCAGTTTGAGATTCTGTGTGGACGTCCAAGTTTGATATGAAACACCTGAAGATGGCCGAAATAAATATCGGTCAAAACATTGGGAGTACAACAATAAAGATGGGGTCCATAGTCCGAATATTCTCAACAATAATAAATTGTTTGTGTTAGATAAGAATATTTTAAACTATATAACTGTGTGCAAACAAATTATTATTATGTATAATGTTTCAGTTGAAATAATAAAATCTTGCCTTCAACAGTTTAGAAGATAATTAAATTCTTATGTATATATATATATATATATATATATATATATCTCTCTCTCTCTATATATATATATATATATATATATATATATAATTTGGTATATCTATTAATAACTGGCTCATTGGTCTATTGGGTAGAGTATTCAGCAATGGTCTGGGAGACATGGGTTCGATCCTAGGTCGTGTCATATGAAAGACTTTAAAAATGGTACTTGATACCTCCTTGCTTAACATTCAGCAATATAAAATGCGTATAAAGGGTAAAGTGGAGCAATCCAGGGAAAGGAGTGTAGTAACTATTGAAAAAGGGAGACTTCTGGTTGCCTTTAACTACGGCCGCCAACTTTACAATTAATAAATGGTTTCTTTGGTTAATGGCATATCAACCTTTGTAGGTTATTTAATGCTAAAGCCATTCTCCTAGAAGAACAGTAGTGGTACTATTTAACCCATAGCTAGTAAGATAATGGGGGTTCATACCTTTCCCAAGGGTATTTGCGTGAAAGTGAACGTAATAGCACGACTGGAGTACGAACTCGCTTTATACGATTCCACAGTCCATCGCTTTAACCATTACACCACGAGGACACCACCACAATTAATTAAGTACTGAATATTGGTAATAGAGTATATATATCTAAGGACAGTGAAGACATTGTTAATGGCACTCGGTGACTGTCAGTTTCCCACCTACATCGAACCAATGATCCCATAGGTGAGAAACTGACCAAGTCAATGCTGCTTGATGACTGTCAATGCTACCCTAACTTTAATATATAATGTTAGCAGTGTACCTATTTATGTCTCATACTGTAGTCTGTAGAAAAACTGATAACAACGATCCAAGTGGAAGGAATGATTTATTAACGGGTCGACACTATAGCGTGTGGGTTCTACTGAACCATCATCAGGACCATGAGGGTTGATATTAATGATTTTAAGTTAACGATGGATGTTTAGAAATGTGAAATACAAAATCCTAGGGGAAAATATATAAATAATATAATATATATATAATATATAATAAATCCTTTATTTACTCTTCATACTGTAGTCTGTAGGTTTATTTCTATAAGACAGTAACAGGCTCTCGTACTGTTATTTCGACGGAACAATGTGTCTCACCTTAGGATGAACTACTAAGATTGTTGAAAAGCCATTGGAAGTGACCTATTCAGGTCAAGACGAGGAAGGATGAATCAATAAATCCATTACTTCTCACAAAGTTATTTTGATCTGAAATTTTTACCATATAATGTTTGATTTACAAACTGATTGATCTGTCCATATTTATTTTCTTTGTCTTGTTCCCTCCTCTTCTCCATAAACGTCAATATGAATCTGGGAATTTTGAATCCCACAACAGATATATTCTCAATTCTTTTTAAGGGGATTTAGGTGCATTTTAAAATTGGTTCTTGAAATCCGACTGTTTTTTGAGAATGGTAAACCAACTGCTCTTTTTTGTTGCTATTGAAATTTTCTAGGTTGTATAATATTTTTCTATATTGATTATTATGTAAAAAAAAATGGTGTCTGAAAAGATATGGTAGTTGGAATGTATCTGTTATCACGCGTCTGTTTCTGAAAGCTTTTTTTTTTTTTTTTTTTTTTTTTTTGATAAATGATTTCAATTGTTGAAGCCTACTACTCCTTCCTTACGAAACCAGCAAGATGTTTTTCTTTTCTTCTCTTAAGCTTATGCATTTTATATATATATATATATATATATATATATATATATATATATATATATTTTTTTTCAATTTCTTTTTTTCTCTTTGCTTTTCTTTTCTTTTCCTCCTTCTTCCCTTGTTTTCTTTTTCTTTTTTCCCTTCTTCCTCCTCTTTACTTTCTTTTTTCTTTTACTTCCTTCTTCTGTCTTGCTTCCTTTTTTTCTTTTTCTTTTTTCTTTCTTTTTCTTCCCTAATCCTTTTGTTTTTCTTCCCTTTTTTCCTTTCTTTTTTCTTCCTTCTTTTTTATTCCCTTTTCCTTTCTTTTCTTCTTCCTTCCTTTTCTTCCCTTTTTTCTTCTTCCTTCCCTTTTATTCCCTTTTTTCTTTTCTTCTTCCTTCCCTTTTATTCCCTTTTTTCTTCTTCCTTCTCTTTTATTCCTTTTTTCTTCTTCCTTCCCTTTTTCCTTTCTTTACTTCTTCCTTCCCTTTTTCCTTTCTTTTCTTCTTCCTCCCCTTTTATTCCCTTGTTTCTTTTTTCTTCTTCCTTCCCTTTTATTTCCTTTTTTCTTTTCTTCTTCCTTCCCTTTTATTCCCTTTTTCTTTTCTTCTTCCTTCGCTTTTATTCCCTTTTTTCCTTTCTTTTCTTCTTCCTTTCCTTTTATTCCCTTTTTCTTTTTTTCTTCCTTCCCTTTTATTCCGTTTTTTCTTTACTTTTTTTCTCCATTCCCCTTTTTTCTCTCTTTTCCTTTACTTTCTTTTATTCATGTTTTCTTTTTACATTTTCTTTTTTTTTTTTACCCCTACCCCACCCTTTGCATTTCGCAAATCTGGATGCCATTTCATGATTCAAGCCATATTTGTATGCTTTACTTCAGCAGGATAGCATTGTGGGGACCATAAAATATTTGCTACAAAAGAAATATTGCAAATGGTGGAGATTTATTCAAAAAGTATCCGGTCATTTTACAAGAAAAAAAAATGAAATAAAAAGGCCCATCTCGGATTGTAATATAATTATGGAGGGATTTTTTTTTATATTATCATTTTTCGTTTTATATATCTTGTCTTTCGGTTTAGTTAGGCTGAGAACCTTTCGGCTAAGTGCATGGGTTAGTTAGGTGCACACATTGAGTGCAGGTGTTCATGCGCGCGTGGATATGACAATCAGAGATGTAACAATAAAAAACCCAGATAGGAAATGATACTGGGGACATGAATGACGTCATGCCTGGAAGCGCTGAATTTGTGGCGGGGGTGCCACACGTGGTGGGGGTCAGATAGAAAAGTCAGCACAGAAAGAAATTGTCTCTCTCTCTCCTCATGTCAAAAACCTTAAACTCAAAAAGGTAAATAAAAGTTTCGTACTTGAACCAATTTTGTGTTTTTCAGATTCCCAATGTCTATTTCACATATCTTGTCATATCTTGGTCGTATTTTTGGACCTATAAATATTACAGGATAATAGCACTGTAATCTTTTTAAAAGTATAACGAAACCTCAACTTTTACAAGTTTCGTATCAGTTAAATGGGTGTCAAATCATCGCTTGTCTAACATGCTCCTTTTGTCAAACTTTTCATTTAGCCCTGATATTACATCTTTTTGTGATCATATATAAAATCACATGTCTCATTAATATATTAGGATTGTTACCTTGCAAATTTAGCTGGTTTTTTTTTTTTGGTGGGGAGGGTTCTGTCCTATTAAGATAGCTACCCTGGGCTCTCCTGAGTTAAGCTTTGTGGCTCTTGAGCTGAAAAGATGGGTAGCTCCTGGACTTGTGATGATAGGGGAACCAGTAGACTGAGGTGATTATTTTGCCAAGAAAACCTACATCAGAAAATGCGAATTTGATGGGCACTCAGTATACAAATTCACTCAGTGGAATATCCCAGTCAACTGACTAACTCCATGGAAGAGTGTTCTTGCATATGCTGTAAGGTCCCCTTTGGTTGTCAACTTATATCAAAACCATACAACCAATGTTTGAAATAACTTGATTAGCTGAATACATTTTGAATTAGCTGAATACATTTTGATTAGCTGAATACATTTTGGACAGTCCTCAAAAAACAGATTCTGTGAATTCTACACACACAGAAGGGATTTTAGGTAAATTCATTGCCACAAATTTATCATATGATAAATTTATTGCTGTAGATTAATTGCTCTTATAATATAGGGTTTCCTCTCAGCTTTATCTCTTGTTATTCAGTTCTTAAAAGCAATCATTAAATGTTGAATTTAGATGTGAATAGGGTTTCCTTTAGGTCTTTTTATTCAATTCTTAAAAGGAATGAATAAAATCTGAATTTAGTCACAAATAGGGTTTCCCTAACACTTTAGATATCTTTAATCAATTCTTAAAAGCATTCATTAAATTCAGAATTTAGACAGGAATAGTCACCCAGTCTGCTGGGGCTGTAGAATACACTGACTACTCTGCAGGAGATTAAGACCCACCCCCCAACAAGTGTCCTAGATATGACACTAAACAATCTGAGGTTCCAGTCATGCTGGAGCTTTGGGGAATGCAGAGTACCCCTTCATTGCCATTGCTCTCAGGTCCACTCTGGCCCAGATTGGTAGCACCTGATAAGGGTCCTATCTAAATAGAAATGTTTTTAACAATTAAACTGTGTACTTATGCTTAACTGAATTGTTTGAAATAGAACTGTTCTTTGTATAAACTTGATTTGGCATTAAATAACCAACAAATGTTGATATACTATAAAACCTAAACAAACATAGACAGAAATAGGGTTTCTTTAAACCTTTAGATCTTTTTATTAAATTCTTAAAAGAAATGATTAAATTCTGAATTTAGCCAGAAAGAGTGTTTCCCTAACTCTAACAGCTCTTTTTATTCCTAAAACCAATGCATAATTTACCTGTGATAAATAGATCATACGATGAATTTACCAGACACACAAAGATAGTGTATAGTTGTGCAAACTTGGAAATTTTACAAAAGATATTGATGAGATACACGACTAACTTTATGATAAACTCTTTTAGAGGAACCTATATGTTTTTCTCTTGTACTTCTCCAAGATGCCTGGACGAATTTCAACCAAATAGTTCTTAATATCTTGGCATTACTCATTAGTTTTTCTCGATGAGAGAATTTTGGAAAGGTTGGAGCTTTTTTGGAGAAGAAACAGGATACTAAGAATTTAGACATCAATTGATATGGCTATGAGGAATGAAGGGAAAGAGGAAGAATGGGTAAAGAAGGAAAGACGAAGCGGGGGGGGGGCGAAAAGAAAGTATAAGAGTGGGAAGGGAGTAAGAATGAGGGAGAGAGGAAAAAAGGGGAAAGTGAAAGAATAGGGATGGGAATAATAATGAAGAATGTGAGAGAGTAGGGGAAGATGACGAACGAAAGAGAGGAAGAATGAGGAATTGGTAAATAAGAATGGAGAAAGAAGCAGAGAGGAGGAAGTATGGATGAGAGAGAGAGAGATAGATGAGGAGTGAGAGAATTAAGAATGGGGAGAGACAGAGGGAAGAATGATTGAGAATGAGGGAGACAGAAGAGGAAGAATTAGGAATGCTTGAGTGTAAGAATGAGAGAGAGAGAGAGAGCAAGAGAGAGATCAATGTGGATTGAATGGTGAAAGAATAGGGAAAGAAAGAGGAAGGAATTATGGAGAATGAGGTTGAGAGAGTAAGAATAGGGAGGTAGAGATGAAGAATGAGAAAAAGGAATGAATGGGGAAATGTTACTTACAAACTATTTGTTTACAAATCATATAGATTTGATATATGTATAAACAGGATTTGGCATTAAATAACCTACAAAGGTTGATATGCCATAAAACCCAACAAACCAAACCATATATATTTGATATATATGTATCAAGAGGATTTGGCATTAAATCTCCAATAAGGGTTGATATGCTGTAAAACACAACCAAACCAAATTACATATTTAATGTAGATGTATAAAGAGGATTTGGCATTAAACAACATTGAAGGGTTGATATGCCATAAAGCACAACCAAACAGCCACTGGTTTGTAGTATCATGGTAGTTGGTATGCATGTCAGATTTGAAAACGGCGACAAAGAACTTGCAATGCTGTCTACTTCAGGAACTTATGCTTTACGAGTTTAATGCAAGTAATAACACTATAAAAGTACACAAAAACATTTTTTTTATGTGAAAGGTAAAGGCGCGGTTGATTACAGTACAGTAACCAGATGGTTCAAGAAATTTTGCTTGAATTACAAGAACCTTGACAATCAAGCAAGCTGAAGTAGATCTAAGTGTTGATTCTCAAGCTGTGCTCCAAACGTTAGCTGCAAATTCAGTGAGTATCACTTAGAGAGTATCAGGCGAACTCAGCATCTCACAGTCCTGTGTGGTTTGTTACATTCATAATCTTAGAAAAATTATCCAGAGCTTCTGAATTATGCCTTACATTAGTTATTAAAATGTTCCAAAACTTTTGACCCATCCGAGTTGATGTAATGTGAAATATAAGATCACAAACAATTTTGCTCATCAAGATCAGTTTACTCTTGATCCACTCCACTTGATGTAACATTCTTTCTTTTTTCTTTTTCTGCTGACTCTTAGATTTCATATGATTCCAATATTGCCATTTTGGTACCATCATACCAGGAAATGTGTGTGTGTTTTGCCAATTTGTGGAGAATTACTTGCAGGCAGCCAATACCCCAAGAGCCTGAAGATTAATGAATGTATTAAGACAAGGTTATACTGCTAATGCCAAATCCCCCCTCCCCCAAGACCAGTTTGGCTATATTTGATGTCAGTATTCCTCGGGGTGATTAACTGCTCGTCTTGAAGCTAATTCTCTCTTTCAACTCGTAGTTTTCATTCTTAGTGTAATCAAATGATGTTTACTGATGTCAAAAATTTACAAGTTCAGAAAATATGCACAATTTGTTCCTTGTTATGTTAGGTGTGTAAATCTAAAAGAGCTGAAAGTTCTTGGAAGATCTTCGGTGCATCCGTTATTTTTTTCTTTATTTTTAAATCAGTTAATACTGTGTATTTTATGAATTAGCAAACAATATATTAAAATAATAGATTGGCAATTTGATGGTGAGGCACCTGTTTTAGGGCTTTGGGGTATGTGGAGGACCCCTTTATAGTTATTATTCCCAGGTCAGCTGGAATGGCTGTTCCTTTTAGGCTCCCTGCCTAGTCGGCTGGGGCTGTAGAAAAAGCCGACTACATTTCTGCAGAGCAGTAAACTACTGTCTTCAGCCAGTGTCCTGGATGTGACACTAAACTGTTTGATGGTAAGTTTCCAGTTCTGAAGCTTCAGGGAATGTGTAGCACCTTTTCATTGCCGTTATTCCCAGGTCCACTCTTGTTGTATAGCCACATAATACATATACATATGCATGCAGAATCATAACGATGACACAATAAAGACGAGCGATACAGTCTTAAGAAAAATATACCTCTCACTTTATTTGAAAGGGTTATCAAAGGTTTTACTGAGTGAGAGGTGAGTTGGAGGCTGAACAGAACTGCAACATATTGACCCCCACTCTCATGGCCATAACAGCGTTTCTTTCCCGTTCTCCTGGGCTGCTCAACTGGAGGCCTGGGGGCCCAGCCTCTCTGGGACATGTTCCTCATTTCAGCATCTTAACTCCAACTGCTCAATCGGGGGTCCTGAGAGCCCCTTCTGCTGAGTGCTGGTTCTCTCTACCACATCTTTTCTCCAGCTGGTTTGAACTTCCTGTCGCCGGGGTTATATAATAATTTGATGCCCACTCTTCTTCCTGCGAGCATCACAATTTCGCACTCAATTCAACCCCTCGACAGTCAAGGTTATATCCTGATATTCCTCAACCGGATGCACCTGTTATTTACACAGGTGCATTTCCTATTTTGACAGCTTGGCCGGGTCTTAGGTCTGTATGAAACACTGTGATCCAGATTGGTAGTACCTGTTAGGGTCCTATCTATGAGTCAAATTGAACTATTTAATCATTGTGACGAGATGTGAAACCATTTATGTTGAATAGAATTACAAGTGTTAAAGAGCAATACTTGGAACTATTGAATTGTGTGTGAACAAATAGGCTCTGACTTGTTTAAAAATAATCTTACTTGAAGACTATTCATTGACAAATCATATATATTCAGTATATGTATAAACAGGATTTGGCATTAAATAATATACAAGGCTTGATATATCACAAAACACAACCAACTAACCTGTTAGAGTCCCATCTATAGGTCAAGTAGATCTATTTGAAAATTATTTGTATTTGATTGGAATTTTAAAAACTATATTACTGTGTACCATATATTTGTATTAAGAATTGTTACTTGAAGCTCTAATTGTTTACTAAGGATTATTATTATTATTAGTTATTTGAAAGCATATAACAGTAAATTATAAAGGTTCCCGAGTTTGACAAACACCTGAAGAAGGCCGGAGGACATATCGGCCAAAACATTGTGGAAGTAAAAATAAAGATGAAGATAATAGTCGGAAAACCCTTAATGATAAAAATCATCAAGCTTCATCTCTGAAATTTAGACAACTTATATATACAAACATAGTTTAGGATGCATCAGAGATCTGGAGTGAGAGAAATCTGAGAATAATTTTAACTTGAAAAAAATAATCAGTACAGATTTTAGAAGAACAAGATGTGCTTGAACCTATATGCATTCTTGCACCTATATTTATGCACCAAAGAATAGAAGAGTTTATCGTGTCAAATATTTCTTTTCATAACAGCCAGTTTTGGTTGAAGTTTTGACCTCCTACCCAAGTGGGTACTTCAGCTAGTAATGTTGATGATTGGATGAAGGAGTTTGTACCTAAAGAAGTACATCAACAAACAGAAGCACTTATAGAGTGACGATGACGTTTGTGTCTCTGTTGTCATTTAGATAACCTCTTTTTGTCCGAGATATTTTTTTAAAAAAAGAACAATTGTTTCTGTCAGTTTTTTCTTCTAAATAAGTAAGAATTATTGGGCAAATCGAAAGTTTTGCAATATTTTGGTAGTATGTGGTAGCTTGCTGTGCATATATCATGTGACTGAAACAATTGAAGCTGTGGAAGGTACCAGCTTGTGTTGGTAATGCGGTAGGTGGTGTGCTAACACATTGTGCATTGCTTCACTCGATGTATGATTTGATAGCCACACAAATGAACATGCTGTGTAGTTTAATTCAGGAACTTATGCTTTTTGAGTTCAAACAGGGCTGATAACACCGCTGAAGCAACCAAAAAACATTTATTACTTGTTTGTTTGTTTTGGTGGCATATCAACCATTGTAGGTTATTTAATTCCAAATGCATTTTTATATATACAGATACATATATTTGAATACAAATGCATATATGAGACGTATATAAATTGGTGACCATAGTTGAGGGCAACCAGAAGGCTCCTTTTTCAATAGCTACTACACCGAAGTGTAGGAGAGGGTGCTACTCCTTCCCCTCGATTACTTCACTTTACCCTTGATATGTACCTTATAATGCTGAGTGTTAAGCAAGGTGGTATCAAGTACTGTTTTTTAAGTCTATGGTATGACTCGACCTGGGATTGAACCCCGGTCTCCCGGGTAGTTCTATTTAACCCATAGATAGGACTTGGGAGGAATGGCAATGAAGGGGTACTCGATATTTCCCAAATCTTCAAGCCTGGAGCCTCACCATCAAATGGTTTAATATGATATCTAGGACACTTGTTGGATGGGTTTGACTCCTCTGCAGAGATGCAGCCAGTGTATTCCACAGCCTCAGCTGACTGGGCTGCTTTCATTGGACTAACCAAAAATTTATATATATATATATATATATATATATATATATATATGGTTTGGTAGCATATCAACCATCATTGGTTATTAAATGCCAAATACATTTTTGTACATATAAACAATTCTATTTCAAACAATTCATTTTAGCATGAATACAGTTTACACATAGTTATTCTGCAGCCCCAGCCAACTGGGCCATCAATCATTTTTAAAAGTAAGAACAGTTCTATTACAAACAACTCAGTTTAACATAAATACACTTTTTGTTTACACACAGTTAAATGTAAAAACAGTTCTATTTCAAACAATTCAGTTTAGCACAAGTACATCCATAGATAGGACCCTATCAGATGCTACCACTGCGGGTCAGAGTAGGCCTGGGAGCAATGGCAATAAAGGGGTCCTCCGCATTCCCCAAGCACCAGCATTACTGGAACCTCACCATCAAATTGTTTAGTCTCATATCCAGGACACTTGTAGGGGGAGTCTTACCCCTCTGCAGAGATGCCATTAGCATATTCTGCAGCTCCAGCTGACTGGGCTAAACATTAATCATATGAAGATTGAAGTTGCAGTTGATCACAGTATAGTAACCACATGGTTCAAGCAATTTTGCTTGGGCTGCTAGAACCTTGACAATCAGGCTAGGTTAGGCTAAAAATATGGATACTCAGAGTGTGCTTCAAACCGTGGCGGCAAATCCAAAGAATAGAACTTAGAGAGTATCAGCGTGTCCAATGACTTTAATGCCAGTAAATTATTCATTTAATGATGGTTCTTAAGAATTTATTAAAAAGAGCTAAAGAGTTAGGAAAGCCTATTTGTGGTATGGACAACTATCGATAGGCTATCAATCATATGGAAATCAGACCTGACCGATAAAATGAAACGCAGTTTCTTCCAGGCAGCGGTCATATCGATACTGCTGTATGGATGCACTATTTGGACGCTAACTAAATAGCTGGAGAAGAAGCTAGATGGCAATTACACAAGAATGCTCCGAGCAATATTGAACAAGTCCTGGCGGCAACACCCCACAAAGCACCAACTATACGGCCACCTACCTCCATCACGAAGGAAAACTCTGAATTCAAACCTGTTGAACTCCGTTTAAAAATTGACCTTGTGTCATATCCTGCCCGAGCGGAGGGGTTGGTAAATAGAACCTCCCATCACGAAAACTATCCAAGTTAGAAGAACCAGACATGCAGGACACTGCTGGAGAAGCAGGGACAAGCTCATAAGTGATGTACTCCTATGGACCCCCACAAAAGCAGGATGACCAGCACGAACATACATACAGCAGCTATGTGAGGATACGGGATGTAGCCCTGAAGACCTACCAGAGGTGGTGAACGATAGGGAGAAGTGGCGAGAGAGGGTCAGGGATATCTGTGCTAGTGGCATGACATGATGATGATGATGATTTGTGGTTGAATTCAGAATTTAATGATTTGCTTTTAAGAATTGAATAAAAAGTGAAAAGGTTATAGAAACTCTATTCATAAATAAATTTAGTGTTTAATGAATGTTCTTAAGAATTTAATAAAAGGAGCTAAAGGTTTAAGGAAACCTATTTGTGGCTGAATTCAAATTTAATTGATTGCTTTTAAGAATTGAGTAAAAAAAAGCTTAAGAATTAGGGAAACTCTATTCATGACTAAATTCAGAATTGAATAAAAGGAGCTAAAGGTTTAAGGAAACCTATTTGTGGCTGAATTCAAATTTAATTGATTGCTTTTAAGAATTGAGTAAAAAAAAGCTTAAGAATTAGGGAAACTCTATTCATGACTAAATTCAGAATTGAATAAAAGGAGCTAAAGGTTTAAGGAAACCTATTTGTGGCTGAATTCAAATTTAATTGATTGCTTTTAAGAATTGAGTAAAAAAAAGCTTAAGAATTAGGGAAACTCTATTCATGACTAAATTCAGAATTGAATAAAAGGAGCTAATGGTTTAAGGAAACCTATTTCAAATTTAATTGATTGCTTTTTAGAATTTAGTAAAAAAAAGCTTAAGAATTAGGGAAACTCTATTCATGACTAAATTCAGAATTTAATAAAAGGAGCTAAAGGTTTAAGGAAACCTATTTGTGGCTGAATTCAAATTTAATTGATTGCTTTTAAGAATTGAGTAAAAAAAAGCTTAAGAATTAGGGAAACTCTATTCATGACTAAATTCAGAATTGAATAAAAGGAGCTAAAGGTTTAAGGAAACCTATTTGTGGCTGAATTCAAATTTAATTGATTGCTTTTTAGAATTTAGTAAAAAAAACTAAAGAGTTAGGGAAACTCTATTCATGACTAAATTCAGAATTTAATGAAAAGAGCTAAAAGGTTTGAGAAAAACCTTATATTATAAGAGCAATTAATCTGATAGAATGAATTTACCATTGATGATTTGACCAGATGATGCATTTACCTAAAATTGAATATCAGGCAAGTTTGGCATTTAACATTCAAGTGGATTTGTCCCCTTCACTACCTCAGCAAAAGCATTCAGAGTTGCTAGGTTGTACCTAACTGTAGCGACTGTAGTCAAGGGGGACCCGAAGGTTCCCTTTTCAGTAGCTTCTACACCGAGGCGTAGGGGAGAGTGCTACTCCTTTCCCCGGATGGCTCCACTTTACCCTTGATATGTACCTTATAATGCTGAGTGTTAAGAAAGGAGGTATCAAGTACTATTCTTTAAGTCTTTGGTATGACTCAACCTGGGATTGAACCCCGGTCTCCCGGACTATTGGTGAACTGTAATATTGCTAGACTTTTGATTCATGCTAGTATAATTTGAAACCATTTTATGCTCTCTACGTCATATTCTTTTTTTTTTGTTTTTCTAATTTTGTCTCTTTTTGAATAAAACCATTAAAATTTAAAAAGAATATTTTTCTTATTTTAAAGAGACTTTTTTTTTTGTAATGATGTAATTCTTTTCACTTTCAATTTTAGAGTTTAAGCTTAGAATTTATTTTTACCATGGTTTTTTTTAATATTGATTTAAAAAAGAATTTTTCATTTATATCTGTCTATACAAATCTGTTTTTTTTTTTTTTTTCAATAGCCAACATTTAATTATTATTTCTTAATCGTCTGAGATGTTGAAATGTTTTTGTCCTATTTTCATACTGTTCTAAATTTCATTTTTCAATTTATAATTTTTAGTTGTATTTTTTAAAAAATAATTTCAAATTTTGTTTATTTAAATACTTTTTCAAACTGTATTATGTTTACTAAAGTGTAATACTCTTGAATAAAATGCAAAACAAAAAAATGAACTTAAAATAATATTTTTAAAAAATTGTTTTTTCTATCTAGATTACCGACATGAGGAATTAGCATTATTAAACACTGGTTTATTCAAACTGTTCTCCTCATCTTGATTGTTTATAGTCACAATGTTTCAGGTATTTCTCTGGTGAGGAATTATTATTATTATACACTGATTTATTCAAACTGTTATCCTCATCTTGATGGTTTATATTCACAATGTTTCAGCTATTTCTCAGATGAGGATTGCCCAGTCGGCTGGGGCTGTAGAATATGCCAACTGCACCTCTGCAGAGGGGTAAGACCCTTCCTCCCAATGAGTGTCCTGGTTATGACACTAAACAGTCTGATGGTGAAGTTCCAGCGATGCTGGAGCTTTGGGGAATGTGGAGTACTGCATACTTACGCTAAACTGAATTGTTTGAATTAGAACTGTTTGACTAAACTGAATAGCTTGAAATAGAAATGTTTTTTTACAATTAAACTGTACTTACATTTAAACTGCTTGCTCATGCTAAACTGAATTATTTGAGATGGAACTGTTTTTTGACATTGTACTTACACTAAACTGAATTGTTTAATATAGAACTGTTTTGACATTTAACTGTGTGTAAACAAAATCTGTACTTATACTAAACTGAATTAGCTGAAATAGAACTGCTTGACTAAACTGAATAGCTTGAAATAGAAATGTTTTTCACAATTAAACTGTACTTACATTTAAACTGCATACTTATGCTAAACTGAAATGTTTGAAATAGAACTATTTTCATAAAAATGGATTTGGCATTAAATAACCTACTTGTTTGATAAAGCTCTAAAGGTTTTGATGCCTAAAAATATTTAAATGCAGTTTCTACTTTTCCTTTGCACTGGAACATTTGACATAAAAAAGTGTCCAGATACTTGAAAAATGATAATCGGTGGGTGAAAGATCAGGAGAGTATGGTGGAGGTGACAAAATCTCATACCCCAAATCTGTGAGCTTCTGTAGGATCATCTTGGCAACATGTGGCCGAGCATTGTCATCTTGGTAACGGGTGGCTGTAACGAAAAGAATGACTTACCGCGGAATTCAAAACGGGCGAGAATGTGTTCTGCATGTGAAATAGGGAAACATTCCTGAGGGTAAGGGTGCGATTTGTAGAACATAGAGATGCTCTCATACAAATTTTGGCCAGTCTAGATAGAGATAAAAACAGAAGTGTAGGCATAGCTGGCAGTTCTCTTGTTGCGACAAAGAGAGCGTGGAGTGACTTACGGTCGGACTTGGTTTTTTTTACGAAGATTACCAATCGAGCTTGTGAGTGAGGAGAGACTTGTGGTCGGGCTTGTTTTGTTTTTTATTGGATGACTGATTGGACTTGCCAGTGAAAGAGACAGACAGACTCTACTGGTGCGTCTGAGATTTCTGCTTGTGACAGGAAGGAAGTGAGCCTTAAAAATTTTTTTTTTTTTTTTTCAATCAATGGCTGAGCATTGTTATGAAGTATAATCGGACTGCGTTGATTAACCAGTGCCAGTTGCATTTTGATTAACTGAACATGCATTTCTACTCCTTTCAAGATTTGTATCCCCACTAAAAAAACTTCTGAAGCTTGTAGCGTACTGTACAATCACAATTGGAGGCTTCACGCACGCGCTCTGTTGTGATTTGTAACTGTTTAAAAGGCATTATCTCGGTGTAGTAGCTATTGAAAAGGGAGCCTTCGGGTCACCCTTGACTGAGGAAGACTACTTAGTTATACCCAAGTTTCAACTCCTGCAACAAAATAAATAAACGTATCACTTCTTTTTTTCATGTTCATGAATAGGGGCATATAACTTTAAAAATCAAATTCTGAAAGAAATGATAGAAAATTAGCAAAAGAGACACTTTAATTATTTGGAATTTTTTTTTTTTTTTATACAAGTACTATTAGAATAAGATGTTAGAAGAGAATTGAAATAATTTCTTCTAAAATTGTACAATATTTTCCTCACAACCTAACATTAGCTTTCTAAATAACTATTTTCAAAATGTTTTCAAAAAGTATCCAGACTGAAGCTGTATTTACCAAGTCAGAAATCGACAAGGACATTTTGGTCACGTCCCAAATTGCTCATCAAAAAGTATTGAGACTGGCTTTCTAATCTATTTATTTTTATTTTCTTAAATTGGAGATGACTTATCTACATTATAGTCAAGACATGATCACTCACTCATAAGTCAATGATTGAGCTAGCTCGATATTTCTTAGAACAGCCAAGACTACAAAAGATCACTTCCCTTCCAACAGTCTCACAAAACTTTGGAAAACATGCTCAATTGTAAATGTTTTTGTCTATTTATAATAAATAAAGTAAGGCCATGAGATTTTGACATTTACTTATAAATGACAAAAATATTTACTATAAATAGTCATCACTTATATAAGTTTTCATTGACTGTTCATCATCATGTTGTGCTATTAGCACGGATATCCCTGACCCTCTCTCGCCATTTTCCCTATCGTTCATCGCCTCGGGCTGGTCTTCTGGACAACATCCCGTATCCTCACATAGTTGCTGAATGTATGTTCGTGCTGGTCGTCCTGCTTTTGCACGGCCATGTGTCGGGGTCCACAAGAGTACATCACTTATGAGTTCGTCCCTGCTTCTCCAGCAGTGTCCTGCATGTCTGGTTCGTCTAACTTGAATAGTTTTCGTGATAGGAGGCAGGTGGCCGTACAGTTGGTGTCTTGTGGGGTGTTGCCGCCAGGACTTGTTCAAGATTGGTCGCAGCATTCTTGTGTAATTGCCGTCTAGCTTCTTCTCCAGCCGTTTTGTTAGAGTCCATGTAGTGCATCCATATAGCAGTATCGATGCGACCGCTGCCTGGAAGAAACTGCGTTTCATTTTATCGGTTAGGTCTGATTTCCATATAATCGATAGCCTATTGATAGCTGTCCGTAAAATAATTAGGAATTTTATTTAATTATTTTAGTAATAAATTATTTTCTAGCTAAACTTAGGATTCAGGGTTGGAGAAGTTTGATTTATAATGGTCAAGGCAAATAAACCTTGTTTTGCGTAGATGTATCACTAGAGTTTTCAAGGATGACATGTGATGAAATTATTAATTGAGGAATAGTTTGAAGAACATGTGTAAGAAAGGAATTCGATGCAGCGGGGGCAGTCAGAGAAAGACCAATAGAAGAAATACGGAGGCGAGAGACAAGACCCTGAGGAAGGTGGCTGCCAGGTCAGCAGAGAAAAAATGAATAAGTCTGTGGATCTCCCTTTCGCCTCCCACGGTTCATTCTCACTGTCTGTTTAAATCGGTTGACGTGTTTCTTAAATTATCTCTCTCTTGTCGGCTACTACTATAATAAATGGGCTACCGGCAATAAAATTGTGTATCCTGCAACCAATAGTGTTTTGTATTCGTCACTTTTAATCACATTGACGTTACCACGGGGTCCGACTGAAACCGAAGCGGTAACGTTACATCATATTATATTAGGAGACGGGGTGTTACAATACACCTTCATTTAGATTTTAAAATCTCAAAAAATCAAAAGCTTTTTTCTCCAAATTAAAAAAAAATCCTTTTAGGCACACTTCTCCTGAACCTCACCGCCTCACCTTGCTACATATTGTTTGTTGACCTTTGCTTCCATACTGAGTAGGCTAATACGCGGGTGGGACAAAGTTAAGAGCCATTATGTATTGATGTTGGGTGTTTACTTTTTTGCTGGAAGTTTTTAATCACTCATACACACACATATGAAAATGTATGGAGATTAAAAAAAGAACTCGAAATCTTCAGATTGTTATATTTTAGGAATATCTGCCAGCGTAGAACATTTCAGTTTTTAGACCTTCATCAAGGCGACTGAATTATTAAATATAAAATGAAAAAGATGAGTTTTTTTTTAATTACACTTTCGCTGGGATTGCTCTATTTTGAATTAGTGTGAAACACCTAGAGTTCCAGAATTTATGCCCCCCCCAAAAAAATCTGTATCTTATCAATATATTTATTTATTTTTTTTATGTTAACGTTTATATTTTTATGTACATATGGACATTGGCATGATGGTTAGAGTATTCACCAATGGCCCGGGAGACCTGGGTTTAATCCCAGGTCGCGTCATACCAAAGACTCAAAAAATGTTACTTGATACCTCCTTGCTTAACACTCAGCATTATAAGGTACGGATCAAAGGTAAAGTGGAGCAACCAAAGGAAGGGAATTGCGTCTTCCTCTACACCTTGGTGTAGTAGCTATCGAAAAGGGGGCCTTCGGGTCACTCTCGACTACGGTCGCCAATTTTACTTATAGATAGTTAAATAGACTGATATGATATGGATTTTTTTTTGGATAAATTTTGGAACGCTAATTACATCTTACAAATTCGAAAACGAGCACTATCAGCAGAAGTGGAATATTTTAAAGCTCTCATTTTCTTCGATTCATTTCGCCCTGATAAACGTCTAAAAACCGAAATGTTTAACGTTGGCAAATATTTCTACAAATAAAATCGTCCTTTGAAGGCCTTGTGTTTTTTTACTCTCTGCACATTTTCATACTGTCGAGTTTATTTCCAGCTTTTCCCAGATATGTCGTGGAGTAATAGTTACTACCGTTTGAAATGGGTACGGTAACACGAGTCCAAACCCTGTACGTGGCTGTTTGAATTTCACATAAGACTAATTTATAATTTTTAAAAAAGCGACAGAAAATTGTTGATCCTAGAATCATTTCAAACCATAAAACTATGAAATGCTTCGAAAAGATACTGGAATCTAATCACCTGCAATCTTCAGGGGAGGAAAAGCTCGAAAAGTACTACAGTGTTTTCTTTTTCATTTTTGTTACTGTTCTGGTGCCGATGGCGAGCGATAATAAATAACACGTGAACACACAAGCTATCTAGTAAAGGAGACTATTTATTTACATTCAAGGGAACTAAACCTACAGAGCCGGCCTCACTTTCATGGGGCCGTTTCGTATCCGTGTTTTACGGAGCTATATACATCATAACAGTTACAATCTTTCGTTGAGATTGGTTAAATGGCTAATAAATGGCTCGTTACTCGGCAGGTTGGACCCCACCCCTTTTTGGGTTTATTGGATATTTGGAATCGATCAGACTGACGTGCACCGACCAGTTCTTGGCTTGTTTCTTACCTTTTTCTACATTTAGTTTTACCTATCCAAATCTTGCCACTCAAGGTTGCAACAAGACATCCTTGCAACTTTCGACTCTACAAATAAAGTGAGTTGTTTATTTCCTACCTTAGCCCATGGTTGCAGGAAGAGATTTTATCTCACCTCTTGATTTTGTGATACGTTGGTTTATTTATTTTTTAATCTTTTTTATTTATTTATTTTTTATTTTATTCTATTTTTCTGCCATAGAAACATTTTTTTTTTCGATTTGTCTCCTTATTTGCTCAGATTTGTCATCAATTAATAACCTACAATGGTTTATGTGCCATAAAACCAAACCAAACCAAACATTTACTGATATCATATAACTTAATGAATCAAATTTTGGCATTTGATAACCCATGAAGGTTTGATATGGCGTTAAATAAAGCTAGATAAATAAAGGGCTAAAGTGAGAGTGACTTTGCACCATCACATACTTCTTATTTCTTACATAGTTTCCAGGTATCATTTTTTTTAAGTTTGTTCTTTGAACTGTCCATTAGGAAAACCATGTTTATAACAAAGTTTTTAATGCAAAGAAAAAGCAAAAACTTGAAAAATCTGAAAAGTTCTTAGTTCTCGCAGTTAGTTCATAAAGAAAACACTCAGTAATTGTCTAATCAATTTGACAAATGCCTTTTCAAAATTACCTCAGCTGATTAAACAGTAAGTTATGTGTATAATGAAGTGAGAACAAAAGCGGCCTTAGATAAACATGCAATCTTTCGACAAGAAAAGGCTTGTTGAATGTTGAGAAGGAAGTGCAGATCAGGCTGACAGAAATGGAAGGCAGGGGATCTTTCAGATGTCAGCTTAGGAATTTTAAACATGAGTCCCGATGACTTATACTAAGAGCTCTTTCTTTCTTTTTCTTGATTTCTCCCTTCTTTCCTTTTTCTTTCTCTCGTTAGTCTTTCTCTTCCTTCACACATGTCTTTTGTCTCTTCCTTCCTTTTTTCTTTGTTCCTTCCTTGCTTTTTCTTTTTTGTTTTTTCTTTCTCTCTTTCTTCCTTCCTTTTTCTTTCTCTCTCTTCTTTCCTTTTTCTTTCTCTCTTTCTTCCTTCCTTTTTCTTTCTCTCTCTTCTTTCCTTTTTCTTTCTCTCTTTCTTCCTTCCTTCCTTTACTTTCTCTCTTTCTTCCTTCCTTCCTTTACTTTCTCTCTTTCTTCCTTCCTTCCTTTACTTTCTCTCTTTCTTCCTTCCTTCCTTTACTTTCTTTCTTTCTTCCTTCCTTCCTTTACTTTCTCTCTGTCTTCCTTCCTTTTCTTTCTCTCTTTCTTCCTTCCTTTACTTTCTCTCTTTCTTCCTTCCTTTACTTTCTCTCTTTCTTCCTTCCTTTTCTTTCTCTCTTTCTTCCTTCCTTTTCTTTCTCTCTTTCTTCCTTCCTTTTCTTTCTTCCTTCCTTCCTTCCTTCCTTTTCTTTCTCTCTTTCTTTCTTCCTTTCTTTTTCTTTCTCTCTTTCTTTCTTCCTTTCTTTTTCTTTCTCTCTTTCTTTCTTCCTTTCTTTTTCTTTCTCTCTTTCTTTCTTCCTTTCTTTTTCTTTCTCTCTTTCTTTCTTCCTTTCTTTTTCTTTTTCTCTTTCTTTCTTCCTTTCTTTTTCTTTTTCTCTTTCTTTCTTCCTTTCTTTTTCTTTTTCTCTTTCTTTCTTCCTTTCTTTTTCTTTTTCTCTTTCTTTCTTCCTTTCTTTTTCTTTTTCTCTTTCTTTCTTCCTTTCTTTTTCTTTTTCTCTTTCTTTCTTCCTTTCTTTTTCTTTCTCTCTTTCTTTCTTTCTTTTTCTTTCTCTCTTTCTTTCTCCCTTCCTTTTTCTTTCTCTCTTTCTTCCTTCCTTCCTTTTTCTTTCTCTTTTTCTTCATTCCTTTTCCTCTTTCTTCCTTCCTTTTCCTCTTCCTTCCTTCGTTTTTCTTTCTCTTTCTTCCTTCCTTCGTTTTTCTTTCTCTTTCTTTCTTCCTTCCTTCCTCTCTTTCTTCCTTCCTTCCTTTTTCTTTCTCTTTCTTCTTTCCTTCCTTCCTTTTTCTTTCTCTCTTCCTTCCTTCCTTTTTCTCTCTCTCTTCCTTCCTTCCTTCTTCTTTCTCTCTTCCTTCCTTCCTTTTTTTCTTTCTCTTTCTTCCTTCCTTTTTCTTTCTCTCTTTTTCATTTTCTTTTTTCTTTTTTCTTTCTGTATTCATTTTTATTCTCACTTTCTACTTTTCTTCTTTTTATCTTTCTTCCTTCTTTACTTTTTCTTTTTTGTTCGTTCTTTCTTTCTCTCTTTCTGTCTCATGTTTTCTTTTCTCTCTTCCTTACTTTTTCTTTAATTTTTTCTTTCTCTTTTTTTGCCTTTTTACTTTCTTTCTTGATTTCTTTACTTTCTCTTTTTTTTCACTTTTTCTGCCTTCTTTTCTCTTTTCTTTCATTTTTCTTTCTCTCTCACTTTCTTTTTTTCTTTCTCTCTCACTTTCTTTTTTTCTTTCTCTCTCACTTTCTTTTTTTTTCTCTCCTTTTCTTCCTTCCTTCCTTCCTTCCTTCCCTTTAAAAAAAGAACAAAACAAAATGCCAGGCTTGTTGCCTCTCCTCCCAATGAACATCCTCACTTGGATTCTATAGTTTGAGAATGTAACTTTCATGTACTTTCATGTGGATTTCCTTCTTTCATTCTCTCTGGGGTTGTGGGCAGAATGGTAAAGTGTGAAGGTGCCAATTAGTTAGCCTCACTCTCTGTTCTGGTCTTTGTCTTTCTGAATAGCGGCATTTGATTTAACCTCAAAGTATAAAATAAATGAAAGCATGGCAAAACAACAAATGTGTCCACCTGGCCGAGTTTCAGTCGACTTTCAAATGAATTTATCAAACAAGTTTTTTCTATACTACTCTCTCTGTTCAATCACCCTATCGTTGTCAAGGTTTAGAATCCACTGTGTCCTTTCCTGGCCCAGTCAGCTTAAGCTGCAGAATACACAGACTGCGTCTCTGCAGAGGGGTAAGACTCTCCCAATGAGTGTCCTGGATATGACACGAAACAATCTGATGGTGAAGCTCCAGTAATGCTGGAGCTTTGGGGAATCTGGAGTTCTTTATTGCTATCATTCTTAGGTCTACTCTAGTACAGAGTGGTCGCACCTGATAGGGTCCTATCTATGGGTCAAATAGAACTGTTTGACATCTAAACAGAGTGCAAACAAATGACTTATACTAAATTGAATTGTTTAATCATTTAACTGTGTATGAACAAATGACTGATATTTAATTGAATTGTTAGTGATACATAGCAATACTTGGGACTTGGTTGACTCTTGCTAAATTGAATTGTTAGAAATAGAACTGTTTGATCATTTAACAGTGTATAAACAAATGAATGATGTTTAATTGAATTGTTAGTGATACATAGCAATACATAGAACAATTTAACTTTGTTGACTTTTGCTAAACTGAATTGTTAGAAATAGAACTGTTTGATCATTTAACTGTATGTAAACAAATGACTGATGTTTAATTGAATTGATAGTGTTAAATAGTTGAAAACATTTAACTCTATTCAAACAAATGATTAATAGTCAATAGAATTATTTGTAAAAGTAAAGTTAGCGATGTTAGTTGGGGGTGACCCGAAGGCTCCCTTTTCAATAGCTACTACACCAAGGTGTAGTGGAGGGCACTACTCTTTTCCCTGGATTAAGAATTATTTGTATATAATAGAAATAAGTGAAGTCATTTAAAGAGGTGCAAAAAAACCTATATATATGTATAAAAAGAGTTTGACATTGAATTATTTACCATAGTTGAGATGCCATGAAACCAAACCAAACCTGACGAGACAAAGCCAAATTAAACCTACTTTCCAAACCAATTTATTATTTATCCTTCTAAATATCTTTAGCTACTTTAGAATCTATATTTTAATCCAGTTTATCTGTTTATTTACACGTTGCGTTAATCTTCATGCCCTTCCTGCAGCCAAGTGGGATATTCTTCCACCCTCATCTTATACCAAGTGATTGGCTGAGCCGATGGCTTCACAAGAAATACAGTTGCAAATATTTAACAGTCATAAAACAAACACACTCATCCCCCCAAAAAAAAACAAATTTTGTTAAATAGATTGTTTTTAAACTCTAAAATTTAGAGAGTATTCAATCAATTGAAGGAAGGTTTTGTTTTATTTTTATTATTTACTTTTTAAATAAAAAATTTATCAAAAAGTTGGCGACCATAGTCAAGGTTGATCCAAAGGCTCCTTTTTCATAGCTACAACACCGAGGTGAAGGGGTGGGCACTACTCCATTTCCTGGATTGCTCCACTTACCCTTGTCCCATACCTTATCATGCTGAGTGTTAAGCAAGGAGGCATCTAGTACCATTTTTTTTAGTCTTTGGTATGACTCGACCAGAGATTGAACCCTGGTCTATTGGCAAACACTCTACCCTTTAGGCTAAAGACTTGTTATCTATTAAGGTTATCATCTTCTCATTGTATTGAAAATAATTGTTGTTTTCATTGTGGAGATGAACACTTTTTATTTTAATTATTCTAAATACAGATTGAATTTTTAAGCCTGAAAAAAAAAATTTACAAAACTAGGGGTTGATTTATACCGCAGGTATGGGATACACATTTTTTCTCGTCTTAAAATAAGCAATAAAAACATACTTAAGAACATTCTAGAAATTTAGGATCAAAACCGTATTAGCATTTAAGTCACATTTTTATATTTTTCAACCATAGAATAGAACATTCTAGAAAAATAGGATCGGAAGTGAACTAACAGAAAATATTTAGGCTTTAAAATAAAATAGTAAAATACAAATCTGATTGGTCAATAAATGTCTACGCGCCAAAATTTTAGGACGATTCTTTGATCCACTATTACGGTATGAATAACACACAGTTAGGGAGCCATACACAAAAGACTAGCCACTAAGCTGCGAAGTCAGTAAAGCAGTAGCCAATACTCTGTACGGCAAATTTCTTTTCTTCCACATCCAAAGTTCATGACCTAGCTACAGATAGCCATGAATCACATTCAAAAGAAAAGACTGACAAACTTTCTTTCATCAACACGACACGCTGTTGTCACAATCATAAAACAAGATATGAATTTAATGTAAGTAAGAACTACTTATTTACAGACTCTGTTAACATGAACATAGACACACCTTTAAACAAATTTATTTTCTTCTTGCCAAACTTCATTTTCCAAAAGGCCATTTACACATCATGTATTTTATTTGTTTTCATATTCTGTTTTATGCATATCAAATTGTTTGTTGTTTGATATTCGTTGTGTTCTATTCCATTTCTTTTACGAGATTGTAAAGTTTTGTGTCGTATTTGTGGAGGAAAAAATTTAGAGAGCAATACCTGCAAAATACGGATGCTTATCCACTGAAATAACTAAGTTACATACAACCCCCACACAGGGCTAAAATTCAAACCTATACCACCTAGGGCTTAACCAGTAGAATAGTACTGCTAACAATTAATACACACCACTTACCATAACTCCAGCGGACTGACACAAACATTTCCAATTTAGATTTTTGTTTAGTGAACATATTGAATAAATTAAAATAGAGATTAATCTAAAATGATAAAATTAAGTATCATATTACTGCTATATCAAACACTGTTTCCAACAGCTGAGTGTAAACACTAAACAAGACATCACAGCACCCAGGTAGCCTGTCAGACAACTACAGTATGTTTATCTGCACAATTTCCTGACATCACAATAGATTGTGAATTCATTTGAATATAAGCTCTAATGTGTAAGATTTGCATGTTTCATATAGTATACCAATTGCCAACTGTATGCTTGGGGGTTGGCCTATACAACAGGTATAGGTCTAACCCAGAAATTTGAGCTGGAAATATTGATCAATTTAATGTAACCATTATTTTTCTTTTTTTTTTTTTTTTCTTTTTTTCATTCAATTCTTTATAAGCCTCTCTCTTTACTGTAACTATTAATGTGTATTAAGTGTAATATTTTGACCTTCGACCCGGCCCAAAAATGCTATTCCAAGGTGATGCACCGGAAGGAAGTGACACATTCCAATGGCCAGTAATCGAAAGAGATCGCGTGGGCGGATTAAGGCTGATAATATGGGACAAGGTGAAGGTCCCACGGTGCCACTACAGAGTGATGAACCGAAAGAGAGTGACCTCTGAACTGCATAATACTTATTTCCGCTTGATGCTGATTAAACATTCGATTTCAAAGATTGAGTGGGCGTCAAACGATTATATAACTCAGTTGAGTTCGACGAGCCAGTTGAGTGGAGTTGCAGGCAGTTGAGTTCCGGTTCCAGTTCAGTTGCAGTAGAGTTGAAGATCAGACGGAGTTATAGACGAGATGTGGTAGGGAAAGCCACATCAGGCCGAAGGGGCCTTTGGACCCTGATGAGTTGAGGTCCGGAGAAGATGCTGATAAGATGCGGTAAAGAAAGCCAGCACCCAGCAGAGTGGACCCCAGTGCTCCGGTTGAGCATCAGAAGAAGAAGAAAGACACAATGTGACAGCCATAAGTTTGGGGTCAAAATATTTCAGTTCTGTCCGGTCTCCAACTCCCTCTCACAAGCAAACCTTGATTAACCCTTTTCGAACCCTTACAAATAAAAGCAAGCAAAGTTGGCGACCATAGTCGAGGGTAACCTGAAGGCTCCCTTTTCGATAGCTACTACACCAAGGTGTAGGGGATTGCTCTACTTTACCCTTGATCCGTACCTTATAATGCTGAGTGTTAAGCAAGGAGGCATCAAGTACCATTTTTTGAGTCTTTGGTATGACGCGACCTGGGATTGAACCCAGGTCTCCCGGGCCATTGGCGAACACTCTAACCCCTAGGCCAATGTCCGGTACTTACAAATAAAGTGAGAGCATATATATGTATATTTCAGCATGAATCAGCAGATGACAATAGAACATTCAGTATTGTATAGATGAGTAATTAGGCATTTTGTTTAGATGTGGCACAAGGCTGTATGAATGGAGCACCCAATGAGATTCAGACTTACACATGAAGGTGTGCTAGTCAAGCTTGCTAACCATTACACCACACAAGGCACTCATCAGTTGGATTTTTTAGTAATTTACTTAGCTTTTATCTTAGATGTGGCACTAGGCCATATGAATGGGGCACTCAGTGAGATTCAAACTTACTCATGAAGGTGTGCTAGTCAAACTTATTAGCCATTACACCACCTGAAACGCCCAAGTATTATATAAATCACATATTATTGTATATTTTTGTATTATTTATTACAAATGCAATAAGTAAAGTTGGTGACCATAGTTGAGGGTGACACAAAGGCTCTCTTTTCGATAGCTACTACACCGAGGTGTTGGGGAGGGCACTACTCCTTTCCCTGAATTGCTCCTCTTTACCCTTTATCCTTTCCTTATAATGCTGAATGTTAAGCAAGGAGGCATCAAGTACCATTTTTTGAGTCTTTGGTATGACTCGACCTGGGATTGAACCCAGATCTCCCGGGTTGTTGGCGAACACTCTAATGCAATAATAGGATTTATATGTGATAAAATTTCCAATCATCTTTTCTTACTCCTCTTGATATTTTTATTCGGTTCCTGCTTGTTCAATCCTAAAAGATTTTCTTTGAAATGTTTTGCTTTATTTTATCTTATTTTATTTTCTTACAGCTTCAAACGACTTGTACAACTCGACTGGAAATGATCCCCAAAATGAAAAGAGAAGTTTAGAACAATGTTAGTGAACGGACAATTTACTTCAACATACAAAAGAAGTGTGAGTTTTTATTTTATTTTATTTATTTATTATTTCTTTCTTTACTTTTAGCCCAAAATCTGTATGGTCTTACTTAGACGATTTAAAAAGTGACAAAGAATACGGTTTGTAAAACAAGATTGACATGTTTCAAACTGCTCAGTCGGGTGGGGCTGTAGAATATACTGACTGCATCTCTGCAGAGAGGTAAGACCCCCTTCCTAATGAGTGTCCTAGATATGACACTAAACAATCTGATCGTGAGGTTCCAGTAATGCTGGAGTTTTGGGGAATGCGGATTACTCCTTCATTGCTATCACGCTCAGATCTGCTCTGGCCTGGAATGGTAGCATATGATAGGGTCCTATCTATGGGTCAAATAGAATGAAACAGTGTACTTATGCTAAACTGAAACAGGCTCATTGGCCTAGTGGGTAGAGTGTTCGCCAATGATCCGGGTGACCTGGGTTCAATCCTAGGTTGCGTCATACCAAAGACTTTAAAAATGGTACTTGATACCTTCTTGCTTAACACTCAGCAATATAAGGTGTGTATCAAGGGTAGAGTGGAACAATCAAGGGAAAGAAATAATGCCCTCCCCTACACCTCGGTGTAGTAGCTATTGAAACCTTCTGGTTGCCCTTGACTACAGTTGCCAACTTTACTTTACTTGTATGCTAAACTGAAATGTTTGAAATAGGACTGTTCATTTGTATAAAAATGGATTTGGCATGAAATAACATCCAAAGGTTGATATGCCATAAAGCCCAAACAAACAAACGTGTTTCAAGAAAGGTCTAGCACAAGAGGAGGGGAAGGGATTCCTAACGATGTGGTATCTGTTGTAGCATCCCACCAACCAAACGAGTGTGGCACAAGGCCTTTTTTAAGGTTGTTCTGGGTCACAGCCTTAGCCGAGACACATCTAGCATTTACAAATATGCCTCAGGCCCTATCGGCTTTTCCTTAAAAAGGAATGACTAAGGTGCCAAGCGATAAGCTTAGCCCCTCCGGAGAAAGTTATTGCCTGGCAGCACAGCCCCCTGAGGCTTGAGGTGTATGTCAGTCTCGGCCACATGACATGAATGCCAGCTTCCCAGCACTAGCCTCAACTGACTACCACCAAAACCAAGACATACTTAACCAGATCTGTGTACTGCTGAATATGGCCTGCCAAGGCATCTGGCAGAGTTGTGGATTTGGCATTAGATAACCTACAAAGGTTGATATGCCATAACCAACTAATCTTCTACAAGGATGGTCTTAGGATTAGATAACCCACAAAGGTTGATATGTCATTAAAAAAAACCTAAACAAACCAAAGAATGTAGCTCTATTTTCATAATGTTTGAAATTAACTGTTTTTCATTTACCTGTGTGTGTTACATATTGACCCTCAACCGAGCCGTCAATCAAAAGATGCACCTGTGTAAATAAGCGGAAGCAGGTGGGCGGGAGACAATTATATAACCAGGTGCCATAGACAGCTTGAGATCAGTTCCAGTTAGAGTTGGAGATAGGATGCCAGCGGAGTGAGAACCAGCTCCAGACAGAGGGCTTGGGCCCTCAGTGACCCACGGTTGAGCAGCCCAGCCAGAATGCAAAAGAAGTGCTGCTATGGTCAGAAGAACTTTGAGTCAATATGTAGCAGTCTGCTCCCATCTCCAACTCACCTCTCACACACAACCAACATCAACCCTTTCGAGAATAAAGTGTGGGAATTATATTTTTATAAAGAAGTGTGTTTCGTTCGTTCATTGAAGTTGGTCCTTATGTTCGATTATGTTATATTTGTATATGTATTGTCTAGTTGTATGTGGCTATACAACACGTGTAAACAAAAAAACTGTACTTATGCTAAACTGAATTGTTTGAAACTTTTATAAAAATTACTTAATTCAGTATCAAATGATCTGAAAAGGGTTGATACTCTGTAAAACAACATAACCAACCAACCAACCAACCAACTAACTGTTTGTTTAGTAAAAACTGTCATTTTTTGCCTGATTTCAATTAGAAATTGTTTTGATCATCCCTGGAAATGTTTGAAACTATCTTTGCTCCAGTCTATGAAGCAGTGATTCAACTTGAGACAAAGGTGAATGATTTTTGTCATTAAGGGTTTTCAGACTATTGTCTTCATCTTTATTGTTATTTCCACAACTTTTCAGCCGATATGTCCTCCGAGCTTCTTCAGGGGATTGTCGAACTCGGGAACCTACACAGAACTTCGAACTACATTCTTTATTGAATCCACAGGGGTTGGCTGTTCTGATTACGTTAGTCATAACTGGGTACAAGTGTTAAGTATTCCTGTATTGTTACTCGCCTGCAGTCAGGATTGAACATGCAACCTCCAGATGATTGTCTCCTTAGAAGCTTAGGGAATCAATGCCTATAACCATTATGCTATGTGTCCAGTCATTTTTGGGTTAATTAAAGGCTCCTGGTAAGTGCCAAAAGATTTCTTTTTCCTTAGGAGGAAAATGGTGATCACATTAGCTGAGAGATTTAACATATGTAAAAGGAGTAAACAGAAAAATATATGAAGATAATCGTTTAGTTTACAAGTTCACATGATTCATAAAATTCCACCTGCTATGAAAAATCTAGCTTATGTTCAAATTGGGATGGGTTAATTTCCTGATTTCTTAATTTTTCTAATACTTTTTTTTTTTAACTCCCTTTACTTTTTCTTGAGAATTTAAAGTTATATATAGATTTTTCTTTTTTTTCTTTTTGTCTTCATACACATATACAGACTGTAATCCATATTTGGTGTTTTTCAATTGCAAATTAAATGTGTGAAATCATCTGATGGGATGATGAGTATAATAATATTCTTCGCAGAAATAAATTTATAATGACAATTTAACCAGGTTTGAGTTTTCTTCTAATTGAATTGTATACACTCTGTGAGTTTTATTATATAAACCTGGATAGGGAATATATAACAATAGCTATACATCGAGCACTCCCATAGATTTATGTAAAATTCCTCATATATTCTATACATGAATAATCCACACTCATAGTCTTTAGGCACTGACTGGATATTACTGTTTTATATATATATATATATATATATATATATATATATATATATATATATATATATAATAATGGTGTATGGTTGCCACTATTTTAATCAGTAAGTTTGTGGTCGACCAAACGTAGTATAATTTGGAGATTGCTCAATATCTATGATAGAGCTATTATATAATAAATAAATATATATTAGTTTTTATATATATTTAATGGCATGGATGCTTATCTGCAACAACTGGTTTCCTGCCGTCTTATTATGACAATCATCTCTGCCTGATGTTTGTCGTAATAAGAAGGCATGAAACCCTGGGTTGCAGATAAGAATCCATGCTATTAAATATATATAAAAACTAATATATATTTATTTATTATATATATGTATGTGTGTGTGTGCGCTTTACACAATAATGGTATTATGTAATGTTTAAATCAAATTTAAACAAAAAATATCAGTTGAGTTTGGTTTCTTTGGTGAATGGCATATCAACCTTCATAGGTTATTTAATACCAAATCCTTCCTTGCAGAATAACAGTAGTAGTACCACTTAACCCATAACTGTGAGATAATGGGTTCATGCCTTTCCCGAGGGCATTAGTCTGAAAGTGAATGTAATAACGCAACTGGAGTTTGAATTTACTCACTATGATGTTGCCGTCCAACATAGAGGAATAAAGGGGTTCATGCCTTTCCTAAGGGTATTAGTCTGAAAGTGAATGTAATAACACAACTGGAGTTTGAACTCACTCACTATGATGTTGCAGTCCAACATAGAGGGATAAGGGGGTTCATGCCTTTCCCATGGGTATTAGTCTGAAAGTGAATGTAATAACGCAACTGGAGTTTGAACACACTTAGTACAATGTTGTAGTCCAGCATATTAGCCACAATGTCATGGAGTCTCTACCCAGATTGGCATCTACCTAAAAAGTATACTTCACACATGGTCTGCTATATGTTGCCGTGAGCAGTGTTGGAAATCCTGAGAGGTTTCTGAATCGTCATGAAAAGGGTAAACAAGGAGAAATATCTTTATCATTCAGAGTTTTTGGATTATTGTCTTCATCTTTATTTTTATATTCCCAATGTTTTGGTGGATACTTCCTCTAGCTTTCTTCAGGGGTTTCTTGTTGAACTCAGGAGCCTACACAGAACTTGGTACCATGTCCTTTATTTAATCCACGCGAGTTGCTTGCTCTGGTTCCATTAACCCTAACCGGGTACAACTGTTAAGTATTCCTCTATTGTTACTCACCTGCAGTCAGGATTGAACCTGCAACCTACAGATGATTGTCTGATCATCTGGAGGTTGTGAGTTTAATCCTGACTGCAGGCAAGTAACAATACAGGAATACTTAACACGTGTACCCAGTTATAGATAATGGAATTAGAGAAAGTGACCCCCATGGATTAAATAAAGGATGTGGTTCAAAGTTTCAAGTAGGCTCCCAAGTTTGAGAAGAGACACCTGAAGAAGGCTGGAGGACATATTGTCTGAAACGTGAATATAACAATAAAGATGAAGACAATAGTCTGAAAGCCCTAAATGATAAAAATCATCAAGCTTCATCTCAGAAATTCAGACAAGTTGGAAGAAAAAAAAAAATATGTGTATATATATATATATATAGTCTCGTATATCTAGGCTAGGGCCTGCCTTAGGAGGTGCAGAGTCCAAATGAGAATGTATAAATTGAAATGTATTGTTGTGTGTATTTGATGACCTGAGACAAAATTACTCTCTAGTGTGGGGTTTAATTGGGAGCAATTGGTCCAGTTGGCTTAAAGTTTTTTATTTGATGCACCCCTTACAACCAAATTTAATTCCTATTCACTTAAAAATAAATAGTTGGATTTGGCAGATATTTTTTTTTTTCTTTTTAGTTTCATTGGATGCCTTGATAAGAAGGGTCTTTTTTTATGCTTTCATTTTCACAATTAAAATTCTTGCAAAATACAGACAAGATAAATACATATGACTTGGATAAATTGGCAGACTGAAATAGATAAACAGAATAAGATAGATATGGCCAGACTGAAATAGATAGACAGAAACAGAATAAGATAGATATGGCCAGACTGAAATAGATAGACAGAAACAGAATAAGATAGATATGGCCAGACTGAAATAGATAAACAGAATAAGATAGATATGGCCAGACTGAAATTGATAGACAGAAACAAAATAAGATAGATATGGCCAGACTGAAATAGATAGACAGAAACAGAAAAGGATAGATATGGCCAGACTGAAATAGATAGACAGAAACCGAATAAGATAGATATGGCCAGACTGAAATAGATAGACAGAAACACTATAAGATAGATATGGCCAGACTGAAATAGATAGACAGAAACCGAATAAGATAGATATGGCCAGACTGAAATAGATAGACAGAAACACAATAAGATAGATATGGCCAGACTGAAATAGATAGACAGAAACAGAATAGGATAGATATGGCCAGACTGAAATAGATAGACAGAAACAGAAAAGGATAGATATGGCCAGACTGAAATAGATAGACAGAAACAGAAAAGGATAGATATGGCCAGACTGAAATAGATAGACAGAAACACAATAAGATAGATATGGCCAGACTGAAATAGATAGACAGAAACAGAATAGGATAGATATGGCCAGACTGAAATAGATAGACAGAAACAGAATAGGATAGATATGGCCAGACTGAAATAGATAGCCAGAAACAGAATAGGATAGATATGGCCAGACTGAAATAGATAGACAGAAACAGAAAAGGATAGATATGGCCAGACTGAAATAGATAGACAGAAACCGGATAAGATAGATATGGCCAGACTGAAATAGATAGACAGAAACAGAAAAGGATAGATATGGCCAGACTGAAATAGATAGACAGAAACAGAATAGGATAGATATCGCCAGACTGAAATAGATAGACAGAAACACTATAAGATAGATATGGCCAGACAGAAATGGATAGAAATCAGAATTTTTTCCCATGGATATAAATTCTGCATTGTTTGAAATTGGTTCAAAGCAGAAATTATTTTAATCTCACGATAAGTGTTTTTTTTTTTTTTTGTTTTGTTTTTTTTTTTGTTTTTTTTTTTGAGGCTATTCAAATTGGTGGGAACTCAAGTACAGTACTTGAGGCTTGAAGAAAGGTCTGTCGTTAAATATTTGCTGGCTGAAAAGTGCAAACTATATGAAATTTACAGAAGAATGGGTGATATGTATGGAGAAACATGTGTAGACAAAAAATATTTACAGACGAGCTAGACATGAATTTGCTGCTAAATTTATGTATTGTTTATAATTCAGATTTGTATTTTAATCAATTTCTTTTAAAATCCCGTTATATTGTTATATGCTGGGTAGTAGATAAGTTTTTAGAATTATCCTATTTTCAAATTAAATATGGCTCAGTCGGTTGGGGCTGTAGAATACACCGACTGCATCTCTGTAGAGAGGTAAGACACCCCCCACCCCAACGAATGTCCTGGATATGACACTAAACCATCTGATTGTGAGGTTCCAGTAATACTGGAGCTTTAGGGAATGCGGATTACCCTTTCATTGCCATCACTCTCAGGTCCACTCTGGTCTCGAGTGGTTGCACCTGATAGGATCTTATCTATGGGTCAAATAGAACTAAACAGTGTACTTATGTTAAACTGAATTGTTTGAAATAGAACCGTTTTTTAACATTTCACTATATATAAACAAATGACTGATGTTTAATTAAATTGTTAGTGATACATAGCAATGCTTGGAACCATTTAGCTTTGTTGACTAAATTGAATAGTTTGAAATTTAAACTGTGTACTTATGCTAAACTGAATTGTTTGAAATAGAACTGTTCACATGTATAAAAATGGATTTGGCATTAAATGACCTAGATAAATATGATGTGCCATGAAATTAAACCAAACCAAACCAAATCAAATCTTCTCTTTTTGCTGGGTTCTTCTCACGAGATGTCTTTGCTGGGTTAGTCATACTTTGTGTTGATGGCCGGGTGACTTCATCTGAGAATTCATCAATCCAATCTCTCCACAGGGCTAGAAGAAATGTCATGGTGGCCGACTGAAATTGTGGCTTGTGTACAATTGATCTGTCTAGTGTTTGCCGTAGGAAACATGAGTGTCTGGTACTTATTTCGTCCATAGCCTTGGACCAAGGTTAAAGAGCCCAGTTTATTCTACTATTTACCTGTAGATGGAGGGAGAATAGTTGGATTCATACCTTTCTTAAGTGTATTAGTGCTATGTGAAATGCAAGTGGCTTTATTCAAGATTTGAACCTGAGTTGCCATATTCATTTCTTATGACAATAATTGCTATGCCACAAGGACCTCTTCTATAAAAGTTAAAAAAAAAAAAAGTTCAGTTACCCAAACAACAAGATTAGGAATAGATATTTTAT
This sequence comes from Sepioteuthis lessoniana, assembly GCA_963585895.1. NCBI lineage: Eukaryota > Metazoa > Mollusca > Cephalopoda > Myopsida > Loliginidae > Sepioteuthis > Sepioteuthis lessoniana. Next base: position 43,428 of record CAUZXS010004229.1, read on the forward strand.
GTTTTCTCTAGTAAACCGTTAATGACTTTAGTGTTTTATTGAGGACCTTTTTTATGGTGGGAATTGTCGACTTGTGTTTCAAGTGAATAAGTGACATAAATAAAAGATCTAAGAAATGAACCTTTCCCCAAGGCCGTAGAAAATAACAAGAAAATTGTAAATAATTATCTTTTAATAGAAAATGTATTTCAAATCTAGGCATAGTTTAATTCCATCATCATTGTTTGAGAATGTCATGTTTCCCAAGTGTTATATTATTTTGCCGTAAGCAGGTCTGTTCAGAAGTAATTTTAGGCATGAAGATGTATCAGTAGTATTTTCAATGTTTTTATGGGCATCTCTGCAGAGGGGTAAGACCTCCCCATCAACGAGTGTCCTAAAGATGACACTAAACTACCTGATGGTGAGGCTGTAGTTCTGGAGCTCTGAGAAGTGTGGAGTACCCTTTTATTGCCAAACCCAGTCGGCTGAGGTTGTAGAATACACTGACTGCATCTCTGTAGGTGGGGTAAGACCTCCCCATCAACAAGTGTCCTGAAGATGACACGAAACTACATGATGAGAAGTGTGGAGTACCCTTTTATTGCCAAACCCAGTCGACTGAGGCTGTAGAATATACTGACTGCATCTCTGCAGAGGGGTAAGACCTCCCCATCAAGTATCCTGTTTTGATAAGCCTGGTTCTTTCCCTTTCTCACTGCAACTGTCAAACTGATTCTCTAACAAAAAGGTGGGATTAACATAGTAACATCAGTGAGCTATGATTGGCCAATGGCTTGGCATATGCAAATTGACTATCAGAGCCATCTAGTTAGATAAACTCTATTTTTCTAAACACCCAATCTGCAGTGGGGAGATTACTAAATTGACGTTAAGTAACCCGATGGTGATTGGTATACACAACATGCAAATATTTATCAAATTATAACAAGTAAATATTTCAGAATTGCTGTTAAGCATATATGAGACGCTCAGGTGAATAGTGGTTAATTTCAGTGTTGCTTGTGTGTGAGTCCAGCAGCTTATACCCTTGGAGGTTCAAACTGAAAGAAGCAGAGTCTTAAGTCCTTTTTCCTTTATACCTCCTGACTGCTACTTCTATCATGTATGTGTTAAGACACCACATAGATGTGTGTGTACATACATGCATACATATGTGGTGCATTCAATAAGTTTCCTGACTTTTTTCTACAGGCATTCAAAATTGTCATAGACTCTTGAAAATTCAGTATGTTATTGCTATACATCTTATGAGATGACTGACCAATTTTTATGATTTCAGCTTCAAATGAACAGCTACAGCAGCAATTGGAATACACCCTACTAAAGCCTGATTGTCACAGCTGGTGAATTTCAAAAATGCAATCTGAACGTCAGGACACTTTAGAAGAATGGTATGCAATAAAATTCTATTTTAAACTTGGAAAAAATGTCACAGAAACGTATAGAATGCTTCAGACTGCTTTTCGACCATCTTGCATGAAGCGAGCATCATTTTTTGAGTAGCATAAGAGATTCAAGGAAGGCAGGGAGTCTGTGAGGAATGATGAGAGGTGTGGGAGGAGTAAAGATGTCAATACACCAAAGTTGCTTGGCCAAAGGGTTAGGGTTACTATGTTGAGGTTTAAAGGGAGTTCAGGAAGAGATTCCATCGGAAGAGGCCCGCCCTCTTCAAAATCGGGTCAGTGGCATTTCCACCAGGACAATGCACCAGTCCACAACTCAACCCTTGTCACAGACTATTTGACCAAGATGGGCATCAAGACAGTTCTTCAGCCTCCCTATAGTCCAGACCTTGCTCCCTATGACTTTTGGTTATTCCCTAAGCTCAGAGGCTGTCGTTATGAGACAATTGAGGAGATGAAAGAGGCTGTGACAAAGGTCATTGATACACTCACACAAGAGGACTTCCATGGGGCCTTCCAGAAGTTGTTTGAATGGTACAAGTGCATTGCAACTGGAGGAGATTACTTTGAAGGGGTCTAGAGTTTCATGTGTGTACTATCAATAAAAGTGCCCATACGAAAAAAGTCTGTAAACTTATTTAATGATCCTCGTATATTAGAAAATGTGTGCATGACTGTGAGTTTGTATATACATATCAAGTTCCGTCCAGGTTACATATTTGAATCATTTGTCAATGGATGTCAAGTTGGATAAACTGACTTTAAAGACACACACAAAAAAAAAAATTATACTGATTGAGACAAACAAATGATGGGCAAAGAAAGAGAGTAAGGTAAATAGACTATAAGCATAAGAGAGAGAAGTAAATAGAGATAATAAGAGACAATAAACTGGGAGAGAGAGAGAGAGGCGGTAATGGGGTGAATAGAGATAATAAGCTGTGAGAGAGAGGGAGGCAAATAGAAACAATAAACAAAAAAGTGAGGAAGAGTTAAACAGACATTAAACAAAAGAGAGGAAAATAGAGACAGTAATCAAAAAGAGAGAGAGAGAGAGAGAAAGGAAAAATAGACAATAAGCCCCCAAAAAGAGTGAGGGCTAAATAGAGATAATAGGCAATAAAAATAGAAGTAAACAAAGATAATAAGCAAAAAAGAGAGAGTGGTGCTTACGAAGAGAGATACAAAGATGATAGAGACAGGGGGGGAGCATTTGATACGGCTAAATTTTGTTAATAAAAATAACATTCACTCTCCTTGATCTCATTTTTCGCACTCTTCATTTCAGGGGTAGTAACTCACTAACGAGTTCAAATCCTGGACCAGCCGACTGAGCCAGAAAGAGATATAATGTATACTTGAAAGTGGCCTAAATAAATAAAATAAAATAAAAACCTGAGAATTCTGTTTAGAGATTGAAATAAATTTGGTTTTAATTCAACAACAAACCAGTCAGTCCACAAAGCAAGAAAAAAATATTAATTCGATGAAATTCAGGAAACATTATTCGTAAAAAGAAAACTCAATGGAAAGAAGGAGGGTAGGGAAGGTGGGTTTGTAGTTGGTATTACTCCTTCATTCATTACTTCCTGTTGGAAAGGTTAGTGAGTTACCATATTTACCAACCCCTCCGCTCGGGCAGGATATGACACAAGGTCAATTTTCAAGCAGAGTTTAACCGGTTTGAATTCAGTTTTCCTTCTCCAGGACTAGTTGCCTCACCAAGGCCGAAGAAATCAGTCTGTCCTACTATTTACCCATAGCTGGAGGGAGAACAATCGCATTCATACCTTTCCTAAGGGTATTAGTGCTATGTGAAATGCAATCAGTCTCATCCAGGATTTGAACTTGTGTCGCCATGTCCATTTCCTACGATGATAACCATTACATCACCAGCACCTCCCTATAGTATAATAGCAGCCGCAAGGTAGACAAGTTTGGGCTCAGGTTGCACAGTTACATTCACTTTTGGACTAATGCCCTTGGAAAGAGTGTTGAGTCCCATTATTCCCCCAGCAAAGGGAGGGATGGATGGATGGTGTCATTGCTATTCTTCTGCAGGGGTGGTTTTGGCATTGAGTAGCCTACAAAGGTTGATATGCCATTAAAAAAAGAAACCCAACTAAACTCTTCCTTTAAAATTGCTTCTGTCTTTGTCATTGGCTGTATCTCTCATGCTGTCATCTTGTTATTCTTGGCCCATCCTCGCTTCTTTCATACACTATTTCACCAAGATGAATAATAAAACCACAGTTCTGTGTGCTCATAGCTTGATACATAAAGGTGTACATAAATTGGTGACTCATATTTTTTTGATTTTGTATACAATCCATTTCACAGGTTGTACACAAAAAAAAAAAAAACAGGTGGAAGGAAGAAACGGACTAACATGGATTCAGAACTACAAACGCAGGAAAGTGAAGTTGGTACTGGGAGCCAGTCGAATCAGAGATGGAAATTGATATAAAGCCTTTAACTACTTCTAACTGATTAAAAGTTGCCAACTTCTTTCAGACATGAGACTTTCACATCCATTGAAAGCCTAGCTTTCAACTGACCATAAACAGTCAATTATGTCAAGTGATATCTTAATATTTAGCGTCTTTTAAAACTATCCACACTGGGTCACTAACAATAGATTCTGCCTGATTTAACAAAGCCAGAGATAAGTGTCAACTGCCCAATCAGTCGGGGCTGTAAAATATACCAACTGCATATCTGCTGAGGTGTAAGTTCTCCTTCCTAACAAGTGTTCTGGGTATGAATGACAATAAACAATCTGATGTTGAATTACTCGTCCTGGAGCTTGGGTGAATGTGGAGTATTTCTTCATGACCATTACTCCCAGGTCCACTTTGACCTGGAGTGGTTGTACCTGTTATTGACTAATTATTGACTATACTTGAAACCATTTAACTTTGCACAAACAAATGATTAATATCAAATTGATTAGTATTAGTTAAATGGTTTCAAGTATTACTATGTGCAAAAGTAATAGCACGACTTGCTCACTTCAAGGCTACAGTAGAGCACTTTAGTCATTCCACCACAGAACTTTCTTCTTTTAGATTAGATGGATCTAGGGACCCTTAGAGTAGTTTTTACCCATAATGTAGCAATTTCCTTGTTTTGTCAAATGGGATTTAATGGAAGTTGGTTTGGTTTCTTTGTTTAATGGCATATCAACCTTCATAGGTTATTTAATGCCAAAGCCATTCTTGAAGAAGAACAGTAGAGGTGCTATTTTTAACCCATAGCTGGTGGGGGACAGATAAGGGTTTTTATACTTTTTTCCAAAGGTATTAGTCCAAAAGTGAATGTAATAGCACACCTGGAGTTTGAATTCACTCACTATGATGTTGCAGTCCAACATAGAGGGATAAGGAGGTTCATGCCTTTCCTAAGGGTATTAGTCTGAAAGTGAACGTAATAGCACAATTGGAATTTGAACTTGCTCACTTTAAGGCTGCAGTCAAGTATTTTTGGCATTAAGCCTCAAGTTGATGATGACAAAAAAAGTGTAGTGTATCACTGTAGGGAAAGACATGACTTACTTTGATGTGGAAAGCAAGTATGAACATGTCTTGCATGGAGGATGCTGACAATAAGAAATATGGCCAGTCTTAGAGTTAGATTTTATAAGATACTTGTCTCGTCTTGCCACAGACAAGATTTGTAACATATTCAAAATTCGGTTGACCAGAACTTACATAAAGAGAAATGTCAGTTGCAGGGCTGGGTCAAAGTTTTGCAGATGGCTGTTTGAAAGAACAAACAAGTTGATGAGGCAAGTGAGGAAGTTGGTTATGGCCAGACTTGATCCTTCAGATTAGCAATTATGATGCTTCAGAGATTGCTGTAAAAGTGAATACCTAGATCCATTTTCTATAGGGGTGTCCTCGTGGTGTAATGGTTAAAGCGATGCACTGCGGAATCGTAGTACGCGAGTTCGTCCTCCAGTTGCGCTATTACGTTCACTTTCGGGCAAATACCCTTGGGAAAGGTATGAACCCCCTTATTCTCCCTCCAGCTATGGGTAAATAGTAGGACGGACTAGGTTCTTCAGCCTTGGTGAGGTAACTAGTCTAGGAGAAGGAAAACTCTGAATTCAAACCTGTTAAACTCCGCTTAAAAATTGACCTTGTGTCATATCCTGCCTGAGCGGAGGGGTTGGTAAATAGTACCTAGATCCATTTTCTTTAGTTCCTCCTCAACCACTTCATTCCTATTACTCTAAGGTCCATTCTGACTTGAAGTGGCCGTACCTGTTAGGGTCCCATCTATGGCTCAAACTCTCTTAATACAATTGTGACTCTTTTGACATTGGTGTGGTAATATACAGACTGAGTTATATGTGTGTGGGTATGTGTAGACCAATAAGTAGGTATGAGTACATGTATGTATGCATGTATGTACATGCGGTTGTATACATATGTGCTTGGTTGTGAGTTGATCATGGATATATATTCGCATATGCATATTTATGTCCATATGAAACTGAGATATATTTATGTGTGTGATATATGTATTTTGAACAGAAAGCTCTAATCCAACCCAGGTATGTGGAGATAAAAGTGAAACTGCAACTTGAAAAGAGCTTCAATTTTATTAGCACACCTTTTAGGATCCCCAGGAGACATACAGTCTGGCAATATTTTTATGTCTGGTGGAAATCTCACTGACCCGATTTGAAGAGTACTGGCCTCTTCCAATGGAACCTCTTCCTGAACTCCCTTAAAACCTCAACATAGTATTCCTTGTTGACTATCTGTCCAATGGGTGGCAAAAATTCGGAAGTAGGGAAAGTTTCCCTTGTGAAATAACACCCAAATGGCAGGTTTTGTTGGTTTTGCCGTTCATCTAGTAGTGTGGACTCCATTGTTAATTCTCACACCCAGTTGTGTGGCCATTTTACTGGTGGTACAAAAAAAAAAAAACAGGTGGAAGAAAGAAACAGACAAACATGGATTCAGAACTACAAACGCAGGAAAATGAAGTTGGTACTTTCATATTCTATGTATGTATATTCATATATGGCTTTTGCGATAACTCAGCAAAAATCTCACGCAGCTACCAAAGATGCTGACTCATCTGGTCATCATCCTAACTTTTTAACTCCCTGCTTCTGAATCTCACTCCCATCTGACTGCCTTGGAGTCTCACTCTTGACTTCAGAAATGTCTGACCGGGGGGGGTCATTTCATCCTTCTCTTCCGGTCTTGCAGGTTTTTCACGGGCACAGCTCTGTGTGATCTTTGTGTCAATGTAGACAAATAAAGGTCTTTTGAACATTCTGGCACCATTTCAAAAATGCCAAAGATAAGATCTCCCTCCTTGGTTACCCATCTACGTACTCACTGAGACCCATGACATATACATGGTGCATTCAATAAGTTTCCAGACTTTTTTTCTACAGGCATTTAAAATTGTTGTAGACTCTTGAAAATTCAGTATATATTGCTATACATCTTATGAGATGACTGACCAATTTTAATGATTTCAGGTTTAAATCAACAGCTACTGCAGGAATTGGAATACACCCAACTAAAGCCTGATTGTCACAGCTGGTGAACTTCAAAAATGCAATCTGGAGTTTAGAAGAACGATATGCCATAAAATTCTGTTTTAAAGTTGGAAAAAATACCATGCGATAAAAGCTGGATTTACTGCTATGACCAAGAGACAGAGTTCCCAGTGGAAGCATGCTGGCTCTCCCAGACCCAAGACGGCCAGACAGAGCAAATCCACCCAGAAACTTTTGATGATCCCTTTTTTTGACAGCACTGGCATGATCTACAAGCACTGGGTTCCCACTGGACAGACAGTCAACAAGGAATACTATGTTGAGGTTTTAAGGGAGTTCAGGAAGAGATTTCATCAGAAGAGGCCAGTACTCTTCAAATCAGGTCAGTGGCATTTCTACCAGGACAATGCACCAGTCCACAATTCCATCCTTATCACAGACTATTTCACCAAGGTGGGCATCAAGACAGTTGCTCACCCTCCCAATAGTCCAGACCTTGCTCCCTGTGACTTTTGGTTATTCCCTAAGCCCAGAGGCTGTCGTTATGAGACAATTGAGGAGATGAAAGAGGCTGTGACGAAGGTCATTGACACACTCACACAAGAAGACTTCGATGGGGCCTTCCAAAAGTTGTTGGAACGGTACAAGTGCATTGCAACCGGAGGAGATTACTTTGAAGTGGACTAGAGTTTCATGTGTGTACTATCAATAAAAGTGTCCATACGAAAAAAGTCTGGAAACTTATTTAATGATCCATGTACATCCATATATATATATATATATATATATATATATATATATACACACATTAATGCTCATTATTGCGCCACAATTGCTCAGTCAGCTGGGGCTGTAGAATACACCGACTGCACCTCTGCAGAGGGGTAAGACCCCCCCCAACGAGTGTCCTGGATATGACACTAAACAATCTGATGGTGAGGTTCCAGCAGTGCTGGAGCATCGGGGAATGCGGAGTACTCCTTTATTGCCATTACTACCAGGTCCACTCTGGCCTGGAGGGGTAGTACCTGATAGGATCTATGGATCAAATAGAACTAACAGCATATTTATGCTAAAATAAAATAGCTTGAAATAAATGTTTTTGACAATTAAACCGTACTTACATTTAAACTGCGTGCTTATGCTTAACTGAATTATTTCAAATAGAACTGTTTTTCGACATTAAAACTGTATTTACACTTAACTGAATTATTACATATAACTGCTTGAATAGTTTGAAATGGAAATGTTTTTGACAATTACACTGTGTACTAATGTTAAACTGAATTGTTCTAAATAGAACAGATTATTTACATAAAAATGGATTGGGCGTTAAATAACCTACAAAGGTTGATATGCCATAAAACCCAACAAACCAATATTGTGCCACAACCCCTGCATATATATAAATAGAGTGAGTCTGCTAGACAGAACAGATGCAGATAGATGGGACCACAAATACTGAGACAAGACATAGATGGAACCAGAGAATGCAGAGACTCTGGCTCTGTATATGAAATATCAGGATACAGAATACTAAAGTAAAGTTGTCTCCCTTTAGTCGAGGGCGACCATAAGGCTCCCTTTTCTATAGCTACTACACTACGAGGAGGGCGCTACTCCTTTCCCTGGATTGCTCCACTTTACCCTTGATACGTACCTTATATTTCTGAGTATTAAGCAAGGAGGTATCAAGTACCATTTTTAAAGTCTTCGGTATGACCTGAGATTGAACCCCTTCTCCCGGACTGTTGGCGAACACTCTATCCACCAGGCCAATGAGCTGGTTTATAGAATACTTGTTGGGCTCTAAAATTTCTTTATGACCTTGTCTCGCCCCACTTCCTTTTGCTTCTTTTCTCTCCAGCGTCTATTTTAACTTCATAACAAGGGTTTCTTTTTATTTTTTTTTTATTTATTTATTTTCTCTCTTCACCTTCTGTATTTACAAAGTCGCACTGTCTCAGGTGTATGACAGGTCCCCTGGCACTTGTCATCTTGTGCAACCGCTGGTGTTGACATTACCTTAGGCTAGTCTAAGTGAGTTTATATGTACGTATATACTAATGAAGCCAATAGTCAACTCTATTACTCTTTCTCCCGGTTTTTTTATTTTTATTTTGCTTATAATCATTTTTACTCTTACTTTCTCTCTCTTTTTTTTGTGCTTATTATCTCTATTATTCTCTCTCTCTCTCTCTCTCTCCTGTGATTTATCTATCATCTCTCTGACTCTCTCTCTCTCAGCTTTTTACTCTTACTCTCACCCGTTTTTTACTTATCTATTACCCTCTCTGTTTATCTCTTATCTCTATTACTCTTTCTCTCTCTCTCTCCCTTTTGTTCTTATCATCTTTTTTACTCTCTCTCTCCTTTCTTATCATCTCTATTGCTCTTTCTCTCTCTCTCTCTCTCTCATCATCTTTTTTACTCTCTCTCTCTCCTTTCTTATCATCTCTATTACTCTTTCTCTCTCTCTCTCCCTTTTGTTCTTATCATCTTTTTTACTCTCTCTCTCTCACTCTCTCCTTTCTTATCATCTCTATTGCTCTTTCTCTCTCTCTCTCTCTCTCTCTCTCTCCCTTTTGTTCTTATCATCTTTTTTACTCTCTCTCTCTCCTTTCTTATCATCTCTATTACTCTTTCTCTCTCTCTCTCTCTCTCCCTTTTGTTCTGATCATCTTTTTTATTCTCTCTCTTTCTTTTCTTATCATCTCTATTGCTCTTTCTCTCTCTCTCCCTTTTGTTCTTATCATCTTTTTTACTCTCTCTCTCTCTCTCTCTCCTTTCTTATCTCTATTGCTCTTTCTCTCTCTCTCTCTCTCTCTCTCTCCCTTTTGTTCTTATCATCTTTTTTACTCTCTCTCCTTTCTTATCATCTCTATTGCTCTTTCTCTCTCTCTCTCTCTCTCTCCCTTTTGTTCTTATCATCTTTTTTACTCTCTCTCTCTCCTTTCTTATCATCTCTATTACTCTTTCTCTCTCTCTCCCTTTTGTTCTTATCATCTTTTTTACTCTCTCTCTCTCCTTTCTTATCATCTCTATTACTCTTTCTCTCTCTCTCTCTCTCTCTCCCTTTTGTTCTGATCATCTTTTTTACTCTCTCTCTCTCCTTTCTTATCATCTCTATTGCTCTTTCTCTCTCTCTCCCTTTTGTTCTTATCATCTTTTTTACTCTCTCTCTCTCTCCTTTCTTATCTCTATTGCTCTTTCTCTCTCTCTCTCTCTCTCCCCCTTTTGTTCTTATCATCTTTTTTACTCTCTCTCTCTCTCCTCTCTTATCATCTCTATTACTCTCTCTCTCTCTTATCATCTTTTTTACTCTCTCTCTCTCTCTCTCTCTCTCTCTCTCCTTTCTTATCATCTCTATTACTCTTTCTCTCTCTATACCCTTTTTTTCTTATCATCTTTATTACTCTCTCTCTCTCTCTTGTTTTTGTTTATCATATTTATAAGTCTCTGGCCCAGTCATTTAGAGCTGTTGAATATACCAATCACATCTCTGCAGAGGGGTAAGTCTCTCTCTCCCTGCAATGAGTGTCCTGCTTATGACTCAAAACAATCTGATGGCAAGGCTTCAGTCCTAGTTACAATTACTCCCAGGTTCGTTCTGAACCAGAGTGATAGAGACTTTTAGAGTCCCATCTATGGGTCAAATACAACTGTTTATTATGCTTGAACCCATTTAACTGTGTGCAAACAAAGTATTGCACTTGAGACCATTTAACTGTGCGCAAACAAATGAACTCTGACTCATTTAGAAAATGTTACTGACAAAATATTCACTTGAAAATCATGTATAAACAAGAATTGACATTAAATAACCCACAAGAGTTGATATGGCATTAAGCACAACCAACCAACCAATAAATTATTACTCTCTCCCTCTCACTTATTATCACTATTGCTTCCTCTGTCTCCCTCACTTTCCTATCCTCTCTCTCTTATTATGTGTGTGTGTGTCATTATACGCCCAACTTTTTTTTTTTTTCAAAATGCTACCTGGCACTACATAATCCCCCCCCCTCAGCATCTGAAAATCTTTTTCTTCTTCTTGTTTCTCTTACCTGACAATCCAAGAGAATGCGACTTCTTGGCATTCTCCCTTCCCAGCACTTAAACACAAGAGAATTGAGACTTGTTTGTTTGTTTTTTCCTTCTGCGTCTGGCTTTCTTCTTTCTTCTTCATCGCAAACAGATTCCACTTTTCTCTGACATCCATTGCTGCTTGCTTTAGCCCAACATTCGCAGAGTATGTAAGTACATTTAATAATAATAATAATAAAAAATCTATTAAAAGACACCTGGAAAATGGATAAACAAGACAATAGCCTAAGTTTCTTCATTTCCAAGATGAAAACATTATTGCTAGTCAGGTTGCTTTGTTTTTTGGTGTGTGTGTGTGTATGTGTTTTTTTTAAATCTCTGCCACCATCCCCCAGTTCTTATCATAATATTTTGATCATCATTATTTGCGTTATTTTATGTAGGTAATTGCATTCTTTGCCATAGAGATGCTGTACATGCTTCTATGAAGACTGTCTGTATAGGTAGCCAGCCATGTTGAATGTCTCAGGAACCAGTTCTGTGGCCTTGATATAACTTAGTAACTAGTTTAATTTATTTTGATGAAGCTTCTGTTAGTATAAAAACACTGAATTAATGGTGAATACTTGGAACACTAAGAATCATACCTTTCTTCTTCAATTACCCTGCATTTCTAACAGGCTTTGGTATTAAATAACCTAGAGAGGTTGATGTGCCATTGAACTGAACCAACCTGCATTTCTATTTTAAAATCATTCCCAATGTATTTCTTTAAAAATATATTTTTCAAGTAAAAAAAGAAAAAAATTCTAGTGTATTTCTATACTGAAAAAAAAAAAAAAAATCACAAATGCATTTCTATAGTAAAATAACATGATTATTAGCATTGTATATCTGTAGTAAAATCATGAGCTGTTCTTTTCTCTTTTAAAATCATAAACATATCCTTTCTCATCAAATAAATAGCAATTCTTTGAGGCATCATTTTTTTTTCTGGTAAAATCAGCCGTAGTTCTTTTCTTTTATAAAATCATGGCAGTTCCTTTCTTGTAAAATAGCAGTTCATCTCTCTTGTAAAATCATTATCAGTTTCTTTTCTTTTGTAAAATTGTGGCAGTTCTTTTCTTTTGTAAAATCCAGCCCAGTCGGCTGACTGCATCTCTATATTCCCAATGAATGTCCTGCTTATGACACTAAACCATCTGATGGCAAGGTTTTAATCCTAGAGATTTGGTGAATCTGGACAACCCATTCATTGCCATTACTCCCAGTTCCACTGGCTCAGATTGGTAGTAACTTATTAAAGTTCCATCTATTGGTCAAATAGAAATATTTAATCATTTTCTAAACTTGAAACCATTTTAACTGTGTGCCAACAAATAACTGATGTTAAATTGAATTGTTAGTAGGAAATAGCAATATTTGAAACCATTTATCTGTGTGCAAATGAATGAATAATATTAAACAGAATTATTAGTGTTAAATAGAAATAGTTGCAACAATTTAACTGTGTGAAAACAAATGGTTGATATTAGATTAGATATGAATACTTAATAAATAGAATTATTCATGTTAGATAGCAATACTTGAAACCATTTAACTGTGTGCAAATAAAACTATTAGTGTTAGCAGTACTTGCGACCATTTAACTGTGTGCAAACAAATGATTAATATTAAATAGTTATTAGTCTGAGATAAGAATACTTGAAACCATTAGCTGCGTGCAAATAAATGATTAATATTATTGTGTGCAAACAAATGATTAATACTAAACAGAATTATTAGTGTTAGATAGAAATACTTGAAACCATTCAACTGTGTGCAAACAAATGAACTCTAGTTTGTTTTAAAATAATTCACCTACAAATTATTTCATTTACAATTTATTCATATTCAATAGACATGTTTAAGTAGGATTTGGCATTAAAAAACCCACAAGGGTTGATATACCATAAAATCAGTCAATCTCTTGTAAAATTATGAGCAGTTCCTTTCTTGTAAAATAATTTTTTTTTTCTATTCTAAAATCATGAACAATTTTTTCTCTTGTAAATTCAACCCCAACCCTGTCTTTTATACATGATGCATATGTTAGGCTACATATACTTCTACATCTTCCTTCATGCTGTTCGTGGGGGCTTAGAATACACTGACTGCATCCCCTGCAGAGGGAATAAAACCCTCGACCGACACCCTACCACAAAACAAACAAACATAAAAAAAACAAAAAAAAAAACAGGATGATCTGGATATAAAACCAAATTGCATCCATTATAGTTCCAGTCCTGGAACTCCCAGAAGTGTAGAGTATCACTTTCTTGTCATTACTTCTAGTTCCACTCTGACCTTGGGTGCTCTTTATCTTAGGGTTCAATCTATAGGTTAAAGAGATTTGTTTAAGTTATTCATATTTGATAGAAATACTTGAAACTATGTAACTGTGAGCAGACAAATTATTTTTATTATTTATTCATTTGAGAGTTTTTCACATCAACATTAGCTAATGATTTCTCACTGGAGCTTGAGTGACAGCAAGTCTCCTGGACTCTCCTCAGTATTCTGCCTGATCTTGGTAATGCTATAGTTTGGATGGTCTCCACTCGTCTTATTTCCAAGTTCTCCAGTGCCGGTACCAATCCTTTGGTGACTGTACCGAGTGTGCCAATTGTAATATAATGGCCGAAGGATTTCGTTTTATATATCTTGCCTTTGGGTTTAGTTAGGCTGAGAACCTTTCTGCTCAGCACATGGGTTAGTTATGTGCAAACTTGAGCGCAGGTGTTAACGCACATGTGTGGGGAGGATGTGTCATTCACAGATATCAAAATAAAAATCCCAGATAGAAAATTGTGACTTTGGGATGTGAATGACGTCATGCACCTAAAGCGCGCACGGAGGATTTTGGGGATTTTAAAGAAAGTCAGTTAGTTGAGTCTTGTGGTCTGAAGAAGAAGGGTGACTTTCGCTAGCTCGCAGTGGCCTTATGGCAGGTGCCACATATGTTGGGGAGCAGATGAAAAAGCCTGCATAGAAAGATTGTGCCTCTCTCCTTATGTCGAAAAACCTTTTAACACAAAGGTAATAAAAAGTTTCATACCTGAACTAAGAAGTCATAAGTGTTTTTCATGTTTCGGGATTCCTATGTTCTATGTATATATGTTATGAACATTCTATGTACGTTTCACATATTCATGTATGGCTATGGTACACAATTAAAATTGGTATCATCGTCACTTTCATTTAACATAGTTTTTTTCAGCTCCCTAGCAAGGTCTATCATTATCACTCCTTTGAGAGTTTTTCCCACCAGCATTAGCTGATGGTTTTTCACTGGAGTTAGAATGACAGCAAGTCTCTTCATGTCTCCAAGACTCTTCTTAGTATTCCTGTCGATCTCAACAATGCTGTTATTTGGATGGTCTCTACTCGTCCTCTTATTTCCATGTCCTCCAATCCCTGTACCAGTTCTTTGGTGACTGTACCAAGTGTGCCAATTACAATTGGTATCATCGTCACTTTCATGTAACATAGTTTTTTTTTCAGTTCTCTTGCAAGATGTAGGCACTCATCTCCCTTTTAGTTTTTCTACAGTTTTACCCAGTGGTCAGCCGGAATGGAGAAGTCCACTATTCGGCAGGTTCCCTTTTTTTTGTTGATTATCACTAGGTCTGGAGGTGCCCGTGGTGTAGTCGTTATCGCCGTAGAAAATGAATACGAGTTCAAATCCTGGACGAGGCTGATTGCATTTCACGTAGCACTAATACCCTTGGGAAAGGTATGAATCCAATTATTCTCCCTCCAGCTATGGGTAAATAGTAGGACAGACTAGGTTCTTCAGCCTTGGTTAGGCAGCTAGTCTAGGAGAAGGAAAACTCTGAATTCAAACCTGTTAAACCCCGCTTAAAAATTGACCTTGTGTCATATCCTGCCCAAGCAGAGGGGTTGGTAAATAGTATCACTAGGTCTGGCCATCTGGCTGAGATTAGATGATCAGAGTGGAAAACTCAACACTCCTCGACCCTTCAGAACTGAAACATCACTACTGAATGCAATAATTCTTAGTAATAAGAAAAGTCACTTTGTGTTGGATATTGACCCTTGACTGAGCCATCAATTAGAAATTCTCTGCACAGGACGCACCTGTGAAAATAAGTGGAAGCAGTTGCAGGGTTGATCAGAAATCTGTGGGTTTTATGAAATGATTTATGCAGATGCCCACATGAGATACAGGCAGTGTGAGTCTCAGTCTTGAGTCAATCACGGGAGCACCAGCAAGTGGCTGGGCACTCTGCCGGGGCAGTGAATGTAATAGCACTATTGGAGTTTGAACTCACTCACTACGATGTTGCAGTCCAGCGCCTTAACCATTACACTACGAGGACACCTCCTAACCCCCTCTATCATTGACAGGAATAACACAAGGTCATTTTTTAGGGTGGTACAACTGGTTTGAATTCAGATCTTAACTTTTATAAACTGAATGGTACCAAGCCTGAAGAACCATGTCTGCTCTATTATTTACCCACAGCATTGTGGAAAAAAAGATGGATTCATGCCTTTACATTAGTGCAAAGTGAAATGCAAACAGTTTCATTCAGGATTTGAACTTGGGTCGCCAAATTTATTTCCTGTGATCATTACTGTTAGACTCAGTGTGTCTCCTTTTTACATTTTGAACATTATTTTATTTGAGTATACGTAACCACATGGAACCCCGAATTGAAAACATACTTAGGAAGAACCAAAATGGCTTCTGGAGAAATAGATTCACAACCTCAACAAATTTTGACTATCCATCAAATTCTTGAAGGTATACGTGCAAGAAACCTACCGGCAACAATATTATTTGTCGACTTTACCAAGGCCTATGACTACATTCACAGAGGAAAGATGGAAATTTACTAAGCTTTTTGCTTAGATGTGGCACAAGGCCATATGAAAGGGGCACCCAATGAGACTCGAACTTCACAGAGGAAAGATGGAACAAATTCTACTCGCCTACAGCCTACCAAAAGAAACCATCACAGCCATAATGATGCTCTATAGAAACACCAAAATAAAAGTCCATTCTCTGAATGGAGACACAGACTACTTCGACATTATTGCAGGTGTACTGCAAAGAGACACATTAGCCCCATACCTGTTTATCATCTGTCTAGACTACATGCTTAGAATATTTATTGATAAAATCAAAGAAAATAGTTTCAAGCTATCAAAAGAAAGAAGCAGAAGGTACCCCGCAAAAACAAATACCGATGCTGACTACGCCGATGACATGGCGCTTCTGGCAAATGCACCCTCTGAAGCCAAAACCCAGCTACATAGTCTGGAATGAGCTGTTGCAGGCATCGGCCTCCATGTCAATGCACACAAGACGGAATATATGTGCTTTCATCAAACAGGCAACATCTCCACACTAAACAGTAGCTCTCTAAAACTAGTTGAAAAGTTCACCTACCTAGAAAGCAGTGTCTCATCAACCGAGACAGACATTGATATGCAACTAGCAAAGGCATGGACAGCTATCAATAGGCTATCGTTTATAAGGAAGTCAGACCTGACCGATAAAATGAAACGTTTCTTCTAAGCAGCAGTCGTGTCAATACTGCTCTATGGATGCACTAAATGGATGCTAACTAGACATATGGAGAAAAAGCTTGACGGCAACTACACAAGAATGCGGCGAGCAATATTAAACAAGTCCTGGAGGCAGCACCCTATAAAGCAGAAGCTGTACAGCCACTTACCACCCATCATGAAAACTATCCAAGTTAGACGAACCAGACATGCAGGACGCTGTTGGAGACGTAGGGACGAACTCATGAGAGATGTACTTCTGTGGACCCCTTCACATGGACGAGCAAAGGCAGGATGACCAGCTTGAACCTACATATAGCAGCTCTGTGCCGATACAGGATGTAGCCCTGAAGACTTGCCGTAAGCAATGGACAATAGGGAGGGGTGGCGAGAAAGGGTCAGGGATATCTGTGCTGATAGTGCAACATGATGATGATGAAACAAGTATTTGTCTATAATACGCATTGACGTTTTGAAATTTGCAGCAGTTAAATCTATACTAAATTTAACATTTGTTGAACTTTTGATCCAATTTGTATTGACTAAAAATAAGAATCTATGTGGTTTATGTAATGTTTCAAAATTGAAAATTTGCAGAATTTTTACAGCGAAAATAGAGATTCACAATGTAACAAACTTCAGAAGAAAATAAGTTGCACAGACAACATCAATTTCCCTGATTCTCTCTCTCCAGCCAACCCCATAAATCCCACCAGGTTCTCCAGACTGCATCCAGTGTCCACACAGAACTTTTGTATATAAGGTTTTTGCTTGTCAGTAAACACTGGTGCATCCATGTGTAGTCATCCATAGAAGGACATCACTTAGGAGTTCCTCATTGCTTCTCTAGCAGTGTCCTGCATGGCTTGTTCATTTGACTTGGGTTTTAAGTAGCCATACAGCAGCTGGTCTGTCGAGAGCTGCTTCCAGGATTTGTTCAAAATAGCTCATAGCCTTCTTGTTTTCTTCCCATCAAGCTTTTTCCCCCTATGTGTTTTGTTAGCATTCATGTGGTGCATCCTGCCAAAACTTTGAAAAAATCCCCTTTTATTTTATTAGATATATTAGACTTCCATGTGATTGATAACCCATAGATAATAGTCCATGCCTTCACTTGGCATATATTAACACCACTTTCAATGGATGAAATATTGCTGTTGAGGCACTTGAATTTTTAGTTTGTTTTTTTTGTTTTTAATGTCATATCAACTCTTTTTAGGTTATTTGATGCCAAATCCATTCTCCTAGAAGAAGAGTTGTGGTACTATTTAATCCATAGCTGGGAGGATAAGGCAGTTCATACCTTTCCCAAGGGTATTTGTCCAAAAGTGAACGTAATAGTGCGACTGGAGTATGAACTCGCGTACTACGATTCCGCAGTCCATCGCTTTAACCATTACACCACGAGGACACCCCCTTTGAACTTTTAGTTTTGATTGACAGTTTGAGAAACAAATAATAAACAAATATGCATTCCAATAGCTATTTCTCTCTAAGGTTATAAAAACACAAGTCTTTGTGACCCATTAGCTAGTTTGGACCATAGATATAACTTTTGGTCATGTGGTCCCAAAAAAGATGACACATGTAGCTAAAAAAAAAAAAAAAGAGAGAATAATGTTTAGTTAAGCATAATATGCATCCCTAACTTTTAGGCTTAAAAATCTGGCAGAAAAGTGTGTATTATTCACAAATAAATGCAGTAGCGGTATTTCCAGATGAGGCATTCGATAATTTTCAGGAAATTTGTATTGTATATGCAGTTCTCTTTGCTTTTTATTATTGAATGTTATTTTGGGATTTCTTTTTTTGTTTGTTTGTTTTTTAGTAGTTAATAGGAAATTATTGATTTGAATCATAAAATGAGCAGAAACAGCTACAAAATATTTCTTTAGCAGTAAATGCCATTTTAGAAGAAAAAGATTCTTAATGTGTTTGTATTTAATAATTTTAGACTTTATTTTGTTATCTCTTACTATTAAGTCATCGCCTTTTGATTAAATTTCTAAAAAAATTAAACGTTTGATTACGAATACGTTTGCCTGATTGTTTAATTTAAGTGTAAAAAAATTCCAATAAATAGATTTGAATTTTTTGTTTTTGTTTCAAACGGCTTTGCTAAGGGACGTAATTCTGGAGTACTAATTTTTTTTATTCAAAAAATTGATTTTGATTTACTTCCCTTGAATGAACCTTAATCTTTCACATTTTATAAATTAAATTGAATTTTTTTCTTTTTTTATTTATTATTTTCATTTCATTTTTTTCTTTTTAACTATTGAAAATGAATTCTTTTGAAATTATGATGAAATTTAACATCTATTGATTTCTTTCTGTCGTTACACTTGAATGATAATCTACTTGTAATGGTATTAAATGCCAGTCTCAGTTGTGACATCAAGAAAGAATATTATTCTGTGTTATGCCTTATTAAAAAAGAAATTGGATGGGGTAAATAAGGTTATTTCATTCTTACCTTATATACTTTACTTTAGATTTAATTCAATACCTTGGCAGCCCTGTCAAAATACACCCACTGCATCTCTGCAGAGGAGGTAAGATCCCCACCCCCAACAAGTGTCCTGGATATGACACTAGGCAATCTTAAGGTGAGGCTCCTGTAATGCTGGAGGTTTGGGGAATATGAAATACCCTTTCATTGCCATTGCTCCCAGGTCCACTCTGGCTCGGTTTGGTAGCACTTGATAGGGTCCTGTCTATGGGTCAAATAAAACTGTTTGACATTTTTCAACTGAGTGCAAACAAATGACTCATGCTAAATTGAATTGTTTGAATTAGAACTGTTTGATTATTTAATTGTGTGTAAACAAATGACTGATGTTTAATTGAATTGTTAGTAATACATAGCAATACTTGGAACAATTTAACTTTATTGACTTCCGCTAAATTGAATTGTTAGAAATAGAACTATTTGATCAATTAACTGTGTGTAAACAAATAACTGATGTTTAATTGAATTGTTAGTGATACATAGCAATACTTGGAACTATTTAACTTTATTGACTTCTGCTAAATTGAATTGTTAGAAATAGAACTGTTTGGTCATTCAACTGTGTGTAAAGAAATAACTGATGTTTAATTGAATTATTGGTGATACATAGCAATAATTGGAACCATTTAACTTGGTTGACTTATGCTAAATTGAATTGTTAGAAATAGAACTATTTCATCATTTAACTGTGTGTAAGTAAATGACTGATATTGGTGATACATATTAATACTTGGAAACATTTAACTTTGCTGTAAGCTAAAGTGAAATATTCTAAATAGAACTGTTTCATCATTTAATTCTATGTAAACAAATGTTCAATGGAATTGTTAGTGAACTTGGAACTATTTAAATTTGTTGATTTATGTATACAAATCATATATATCTAATATACATATGAATAAACTAGATTTGGCATTAAATAACCTACAGTGGTTTATATGCCGTAAACCCAAACCAAATGATTCCTAGGTATTTTATAGTATGTCTAAGATTATTTTTGGCAAAGTAGGAAATAGGCTTATTCAATTTTAACAGTCCTGTCAGCAAAGATTAGATTACAATGACCCCAGCCAGAATGAGTGTCCTCAGTATGACTCTAAACTGGATCTGTTAGTGAGGCTCTTGTTCTGGAGCTATGTGGAATATTGAGAACTCCTTCATTGCTTGGCTTGTACTGTAGGATATGCAGAGGGATAAGATCCTCTCCACTCCAACAATGCCTTCTGTTGGCTGTGGGTGACCACCTGTAATGCTTCAGATCGAATTCGACTGGCTGAAGTATCCTTGACCCAGCAACCGAAGTGGTCAAATGATTTGCAACTGAGAGGTTCAATCTGATTAATTGGCTGGACCCCTATTTTATCTTTAAGGTACTAAAAGGTGATGGCTGAGTTTCATTTGCATTAAGATAGCATTATTCAAAACCATTTAACTATGTGACTCATCTAAAAATAATGTTACCTACAAACTGTTCACTTAGAAGTTATATAAAAACAGGATTTGGTATTAAATAGTCTAGAGGGGTTGATAACCTTGTGGGCTGGGGCTGTAGAATACACCAACTGCACCTCTGCAGCAGGGTAAGACCCCCCCTGCTAATGAGTGTCCCAGATATGATACAAAACCATCTCACGGTGAGGCTCCAATTTTGGGGCTTGGATAATGTTAAGTTCCTCTTCTTCATTACCATTGCTCCCACTCTGACCTGGTGTAGTAGCACTTGATACAGTTCTATCTATGGGTCAAAAAGAACTGTTTGACATTTAAACTGAGTGCAAACAAATGAGTTATGCTAAATTGAATTGTTAGAAATAGAACTGTTTGATCATTTATCTGTGTGTAAACAAATGATTGATGTGTAAATGAATAGCAATATTTGGAACTATTCAATTGTGTGCAAACAAATGATTAACAGTAAATAGTTATTCATGATAGAAATACTTGAAACCATTTGACAGTGTAAAAAAAATGAGCTCAGGCTCATTTAGAAATGTTATGAGCAAAATGTGTTTACAAATCATATATTTAAAATATATGTATGTAGAGGATGTGGCATTAAATAACCTGCAGTGGTTGATATACCATAAAACCCAACCAAACCAAATCATATATATTTAATATATATGTATAAAGAGGATTTGGCATTAAATAACCTGCAGTGGTTGATATGCCATAAAACCCAACCCAACTTTCTTCTCTATTACTCTCAGTTCCACTCTAATCTGCAGTGGTTGTACTTGTTAGCATCCTATCTATGGGTCAAACAGATTTAAACAAATGATTGTTAAATAAAATTATTAATATTAGATAGGAATACTTGAAACCATATATCATCATCATGTCGTGCCGCCAGCACGGATATCCCTGACCCTCTCTCGCCACTTCTCCCTATCATTCATCGCTTTTGGCAGGTCTTCAGGGTTACATCCCGTATCCTCACATAGCTGCTGTATGTATGTTTGTACTGGTCATCCTGCTTTCGCTTGGCAATAGGCGGGGGTCCATAGGAGTACATCACTGATGAGTTCGTCCTTGCTTCTCCAGCAGTGTACTGCATGTCCTGTATGTATGTTCAAGCTGGTCGTCCTGCTTTTGCTTGGCCATATGTGGGGGCCCATAGGAGTACATCACTGATGAGTTCGTCCTTGCTTCTCCAGCAGTGTCCTGCATGTCTGGTTCGCCTAACTTGTATAGTTTTCATGATGGGAGGCAAGTGGCCGTATAGTTGGTTTCTTGTGGGGTGTTGTCGCCATTTGAGAGCAATATTGAAACCGTATAACTGTATATAAATTATTTGTATTAAGTTATATGAAGCTGTAATTCTTTACTTAGGATGATTATCAGCTGCTTGAAACCATATAATAGTCGATTGCATACGTTTGGTGTTAGATAGTAATATTTGATACCATGTTTGCAAACAATTATTATTATTTGGGAACAGTTACTTGAAAATGATTGTGTATAAAATGTTAGATTTAGATAGGAATACTTGAAACCAAAGAAATATGTGAAAACAAATAATTATCTACAAATAAAAAAAAAACGGTTCTGTTAAAAAAAAAAGGTCAATGGAACATTGAAAATATTGATATTACATTTAAATATTTACAAATGATTCAAATAACCCATAAGGTGTTGACATGCCATTAAACAAATAACGCAAACCAAATATAAAGTAAAAGTAAAATTGGCAACTTTAGTAGAGGTTGACCTGAAGGCTCCTTTTTCAACAGCTACTACACCAAGGTGTAAGGGAAAGCACTACTCCTTTCTCTGGATTGCTCCTCTTTTTACAATATATGCCTTACAATGCTGAGTGCTAAGCAAGGCGGCATCAAGTACTATTTTTTGAGTCTTTGGTATAACTCCACCTGGGATTGAACCCCGGTCTCCTGGACCTTTGGCAAACGCTCTACTCATTAGGCCAATGGCAAATTGTTATAATTATAATCAAACATTTACAAATGAATCAAATTTTAGCATTAAATAACCCATAAGATGTTGATATGCCTTTAAATAAATGAAGCTAAACCAAAGTGTGGACCTCATACACTTTCCGTTGGGTTTTTAGTATTTCTTGCAATTCTATAGAACGCTTGGCATTTTTGGAAAATTTTAATAAACAAAAAGAGGATGTTGTTGGATTCAGTATTGTATATAACTGGACATGTGCCAAACTAAATTTTGTAGATAAAGTTATCTCCAATAAAAAGTACCCCACTTTACAATTTTTTAATATAAAAAACTTCATTATCTTTTAAACCAAAGATAAGTAAAGTTGGTGACCTTAGTCGATGGGGAACCAAAGACTTGCTTTTCAATAGCTACTACACCGAGGAAGGGTGCTACTCCATTCCCTGGATTGCTAAACCAAAGATAGCAGGATTTTATTATTTCTACTGAAACATTATACATTCAAAACAGATATTAACTATTTTACTATCAAGAATAAATAAGTACACCTCTAACAAATTTTTGATAAAAAGTTGATTTTCTTTTAAACCAAAGATAGCAGGATTTTATTATTTCTACTCAAACATTATATAATCAAAACAGATATTATTAACTATTTTACTATCATGAATAAATAAGTACACCCCTAACAAATTTTTAATAAAATGTTAATTTTCTTTTAAAACCAAAGATAGCAGGATTTTATTATTTCTACTCAAACATTATACAATCAAAACAGATATTATTAACTATTTTACTATCATGAATAAATAAGTACACCTCTAACAAATTTTCTTCAAAAACCAAAAATGCCAGGATTTTATTATTTCTACTTGAACAATATAACATCAAAACAGATAATTAAACACCATCGCCCATAAATAAGTACACCCATAACAATTCTTTAATATAAAAAGTCACTTTTCTTTAAAAACCAAATATAGCAGGATTTTATTATTTCTACTCAAACATTATACAATCAAAACAGATATTAACTGTTTTACTATCATGAATAAATAAGTACACCTCTAACAAATTTTTAATAAAAAGTTAATTTTCTTCTAAAACCAAAGATAGCAGGATTTTATCATTTCTACTTGAACAATATACAATCAAAACAGATATTATTACTACAGAAAATTAACTTTGCATAAAATATTGCTAAGTGTGTACTTTTTTATGGGCACAATTCTTACAGCCAGAGATAGAGTAGTTGTAGTAGTAGTATTATAAAAAGGACTGATCTCAAAATATTGTTTTTTTTAATATGTGATACTTAATGATATCTCATTTGATTGTATAATGTTCAATGAGAAATAATAAAATTCTGATATCTTTGCTTTAGAAGAAAATAAACTTTTTATGAAACAATTTAGTTAGGGATATACTTATTTATGGCCATTACTTTGCCAGAGTGCTCAAACCCCAGTGGGTGAGCGTATATATATATATATATATATATATATAACTGTTTATTTCCTTGAAATTTTACAAGGAAGGCATGAAGCCTTAATGTTTTGTGGGGGAGGAGAAGGGAGCGGTCATGCTGTTTAGAAGAATGCTATGGGAACCCAGCCAACCACATTCGCCGACCCCCCCCCTCAACAGCACAATACACAACCAGTCATCTATCTCCGTGTGTGCTGCGACTACTAAAAGACCACACTTTCTCTATGAAAAGACCCACCTAAAACCCAGGATGTAATGTATGATTTTATATACAATTAGTGATTTATTTTTATGTATAGCTGGCCTAATTGGTAGAGTGTTCGCCAATGGTCTGGAGACCGGGGTTCAATCCCAGGTCGAGTCATACCAAAAACTGGAAAAATGATACTCAATACCTCCTTGCTCATAACTCAGCATTGTAAGGTATATATCAAGGGTATAAAATTTGTATAAGAAGAAATAGTTGGCCGTTTGATTAGTGAATCAGCGTTGGTTGTTTTGAATTACGTCATTTTTCTTGCTATACAAATTTTCCCTAGGTTTTTGTATTTTGCATTTTTAAACATCCGTTGTTGATTTAACATCACTAATATCATCCCTCATAGTCCTGATGATGGTTCATTAGAACCGAAACACTATAGTGACGACTTTGCTTCTTAATAAATCTCTCCTTCTACTTGGATTACCTTGTAATCAATTTTTATCTATATATTGTCAGATTACATTCCATTATTCACTTCAATATATATATATATATATATATATATATATCCTAAAAATATATGTATATATAAATCGATATTATTTGATATCATTATCGTTCAAATTTGCGGCATTGAAACTCCTGTGATCAAAAATAAATGAAACAAACAAAAGCTAAGAGCACCAATATTTATGATCACAGTTTGAAAGCTGTTGTGTTTTGTAATAAATAATAACAAAATCCATTTTGATATATGTTCTAAGAATAGTAAAATCCTGGTATCTTTTTGATTTGGAAAAAAATGAAGTTTTCATCCAAAAAATTGTTCACGGTGTAGTTATTTATTAGTGATAGTGTATATTGTCTTAAGAGTTCTTTATATCTTATCCAATAATTTTGCTGCATTTTTTTACAGATTATTTTATATAAATGTATTTGTAAAGGTTAAATATTACATTAGAATAATGAGAAAAATATATTTCATGCTGAAAAATTAGTCACACGTAAATTAAGCTAAATTTCGTCATTTTGCTTTCAATTGAAAGAATTTGTAAGTTTAAATAATCCTGTTGTGTAGCTGAGATTGAATAAAAGTGATTTAGTATTCCAGTTTTTTTGCTAAGCAATATTCGACAAATGATCATAATCCACATTCATTCTTAACTGAGGCTGTTTTAAAGGATTCACTTGAATACAACTATTCTATTCACTTGAATGTCACACAATACATCTATTCCTTGATGTATGCCTTCAGGAAACAACTTAGCAGCTTTAAAATGCTAAATTGCATTTGTTAAAGAATTTCTTCTCTTCTCTTTTCTTTCTTTATTTCTACTTTCATCTTCTTTCTCTTTTACTTGGATGTTTTTTCCACTTTTTGTTTTCTTACTTTTTTTTTTTCTTTCTCTTCATTTTCTTTCTTTTTTTTCCTCCCTTGCTCTCTCTTTGTTTTGTTTTTTTGTCTCCTCTCTCTTTATCTTCCTCTCTGCCTTTTTTTCTATATTTCTGCTTTTCCCTCTGTCTTAGAAATACATTATGGCAATGATATTGAAAGAAGAAAATTGCTCTGAAGAAATGTTTTGATTTGCAGTTGTCTGTTTAGCTTCGATATCAGAGAATAAATCTTTAAAAATTGATTCATTTTGTTTGTCTTTTTGAAAACTTCTTGACAGTTTTTTCATCTTTTTTTTTTTTTATTTTTTTTTTTTATACTCAATTTTTGATAGCTTAACTGAAATTTTTCCATAAATCTTAATTTTTAGAATATTCAAGATGGCTTTTTTCTCTGGGTAATTTTTTAAATTACAACTTTTTGACAATGGTATCCTCGATTTTAACTGCCTTACATCCAGATTTACAGAGTGGAAAGGGTGTTGTTTCTAAATGTAAATAGGACTAATAAAAAGATGTAGGGACACAGGAAAATAAGCTTCTGTTGTACTTTTTAAAACACTGCTATGGTGTTATGTATAATCCATTGACCTAGTGGGTAGAGTGTTCACCATTTGCCGGGGAGACTTGGGTTCAATCTCACATCGAGTTATATCAGATTCAAAAAATGATACTTGATGTCACCTTGCTTAACACTCAGCGTTATAAGGTATGTATCAAGAGTTAAGTGGAGCAATCCAGGGAAAGGAGGAACGCCTTCGACTACATTCACTAACTTGACTTTATATATATATATATATATATATATATATATATATAATGTGTGTGTGTGTGTATATATATATATATATATATTTATGGAGAAATGGTACATTTTGGTTTGGTTTCTTTGTTTTAATGGCATTTCAACCTTTGTAGGTTATTTAACGACAAAGCCATTTTCCTAGAAGAACAGTAGTGGTACTATTTAACCTATAGTTGGGAGGATAAGGGGGTTCATACCTTTCCCAAGGATATTTGCCCAAAAGTGAATATAATATCGCGACTGGAGTACAAACTTGCTTACTACAATTCTGCAGTCCATCGCTTTAACCATTACACCACAAGGACCCCCCCGGTAGATTTTGGTGAATCTAAGATGATAGAATAAAGTGGAAAAATGGATAAATTAAACACTTACAATGGGTTTAGTGGCAATATTTCATTCTTTATTAACAGAAGAAATCAGGATCTGATAAAGTTCTTCTGTTAATAAAGAATGAAATAATATCTCTAAACCCATTGTAAGTGTTTGATTTATCCATTTTTCCATTTTTATTATATATATATATTTATAATGGTTGTTCTCAGTGAAGAGTATAGGTGAACATGGCAACATGCTACCATTTATAAAACTAGAAAAACTAATTCAAATTTTTAACTTGAATTTATATACAAGTGAGACCCATACTACGGTAAGTGGTGTGTAACAAATATAAAATCTTAGTAAGGCTTGGAACTTTTAGAAATGCCTTTATATATATATATATATATATATATATATATATATATATATAATGGCTTTGTTTTATGGCATATCAACCATTGTTGGTTATTTTATGGCAAATCCTATTTTTACATATATATATTAAATATATTTGTAAACACATTTTGTAGATGCACACCATTAAATGAGCAAACAGTTCTATTTCTACCAATTCAATTTAGCATAAGTTAACAAAGTTAAGTGGTTACAGTTTTGCTATTCAACAGTATTCATTTATTTGCACACAGTTAAATGGTTCCAAGTATTGATATGTATCACTAACAATTCAATCAGTCATTTATTTACACATAGTTAAATGATCAAACAGTTCTATTTCTAGCAATTCAATTTAGCATCAGTCATTTGTTTGCACTCGGTTTAAATATCAAACAGTTCTGTTTGACCCATAGATAGGACCCTATCAGGTACTACCACTCCAAACCAGAGTGGATCTGGGAGTGATGGCAATGAAGGGGTATTCATATTCCCCAAAGCTCCGGTATTAGTGAAGCTAAACCATCAAATTGTTTAATATCATATCCAGGATATTTGTTGGGGGGTTAGTCTTACCCCTCTTCAGAGATGCAGTTGGTGTATTCTACAACCACAGCTGAGTGGGCTGTTTATTTTTCATACATCATTATCATCATATCATGCCGCAGGCATGGATATCCCTGACCCTCTCTCGCCACTTCTCCCTATCGTTCATCACCTCCGGCAGGTCTTCAGGGCTACATCCCGTATTCTCACATAGCTGCTGTATGTACGTTCTAGCTGGTCGTCCTGCTTTTGCCCGGCCATATGTGGGGGTCCATAGGAGTACATCACTTAATGCCATGATAAAATGAGAAACTTGGTATTATAAACAATTAGAATGGATTAAAATAAATCAAAAACTTTGGCTTTTGACCAACATTCTTTCAGAAGGTAGTTGTTGGTATTTACAAATGAAGGGAAAGAGTTTTTTTGTGGCGGAGACATACCTCACTGACTGAAGCAAAAGAAGGCAAATTCTTTGTACATGTGCTTGAGCCGAATTTTGGTAAATCGATGCTGAAATGATACAGCGCATGCATCATTGACCAGGACGAGAGATTTTGGTTTCTTGTGCCAAGACTGAGGAAGGATAAAAAGAACTGTCTTTTGGTTTCAAGTCAGTTGGTCTTTGAGACTCATGAAGGCTAGACCTGTGTTCTAAAGAAAAAGAGAGAACACGAGTACTGTTGTTTGTGTGTACAGAGAATGGAGTCTCAAGCACTCTTGTGAAGGAATTAACAGTTGTAACTCGTGTAATGCAAAGCTCTTCCTACGAATTGAGCACTTAGATTTCTGTTAGCATAAATGTAAACAAAGGGAAAATTTAATGCATGTGTATGAAAATTCCCTCAATTATGGCTGGGAAGCGGGGTTTCAATCCCAGCTTGAAGCATTTCATGTGTCTAACCACACTGATGAGTCATAATATAACAAAACAGTCTGTTTGTGGATGACTATATATATATATATATATATATATATATATTGTGGGGATTAATTAATAGAATATGAAATTATTGAATGAAGCAAAAAATAAAATATAAAAATAAAATATCCCACAATTCCAATTTGATGGTGAACTTCCAGTAATGCTGGAGCTTCTTTGCCATTGCTTCCAGGTCCACTCTGACCTGGAGTGGTAGCACCTGATAGGGTCCTATCTATGGGTCAAATAGAACTAAATTGTGTATTTATGCTAAACTGAATTGTTTGAAATAGAACTATTTTTGACATTGAAACTGCATATTTATGCTAAACGGTTTGAAATAGAACTGTTTTTAAATAGAACTAAAATGTGTACTTATGCTAAACTGAATCGTTTGAAATAGAACTGTTTGTAAACAAAAAAAACTATATTTATACTAAACTGAATTGTTTGAAACTTTAATCAAAATGACTTATTTCAGCGTTAAATGACCTGAAAAGAGTTGATACGCCGTAAAATAAAACAACCAACCAACCAACCAACTCCTCTAGTCTCCTTTACATTGCTTGGAGTACCGTTCCAAGTGTCCCAACTACAATTGGTATCACTGTCATGCTCATATTCCACAGTTTTAGCTTTCTGGTAAGGTCTAATTATTTGTCTTTTCCCTTTCTTTTATTTTCACTGTATGGTCTGCTGGAATGGCATAATCTACAAGACACCAAGTTTGTTTTTTTTTTTTTGATTAACCCTAAGTCCGGGCTTCTGGTTGGAATTAGGTGATCCATTTGTATATCAGAATCCCAGAGAATTTTATGCATCTTATTTTTTATGATGTATGGAGAAAAAGCTTGATAGCAACTACGCAAGAATTTTATGAGCAATATTGAACCAGTCCCAGAGGCAGCACCACACAAAGCAGTAGCTGTACGTCCACTTAGCAAAGGCAGGGCGATCAGCTAGAAACTACATACAACAGTTCTGTGCCGATACAGGATGTAGCTCTGAAGACCTATCAGAAGCAATGGACAATAGAGAAGGGTGGTGGGAGAGGGTCAGGGATATCTATGATGATGATGATTTTCTATGATAGTCTCTGGTTTGTGCATGTACCATTTAGTAGTAGGGTCAAAATTCAGTCTTTTGAACAATTCCCAGTTGATTATCTTTTCCACCCTGACATGCTTTGACTTTTTGTACTAGTTCTCACTATTATGTTGCATTCAAGTTTTCACATCAGTTTAAACTGGTTGTTTTTGATGAAGTCCAAGTGACCGGAAGTCTTTCCAGGACTACTCTCAGTATTCTAGCTAATCTCAGTAGTATTGTGGTCTGGATGGACTCAACCCTTACCAGCATCACCTGTTCCTCTAGTCTCATTTCCAAAGGCTGATTGTTGTCATTGTCACCTTCATGTTCCATATATATATATATATAGTTCTCAAGCTATGTCCACATATTTAGCCAGTTTTTTTGTTTGTCTTTAATATCATTCTCTTATCTGTTAGGATACAGAAGTCCATTAATTAACATGTTCTTTACTTCCTGTTACCTATAAGAAGGTCTGGTCTTCTATCCTGGATTAGCTAATCTATTATTTTACTTACTTGACAGTTTTTCACACCAGTGTTAGCTGATGGTTTTCCACTGGAGTCTGAGTGACAGCAAGTCACATCAAATCTCCAGGACTCTTCTCAGTATTCTGGCCAATTTCAACAATACTGTAGTTTGGATGGTCTCCAATCCCTGTACTAATCCTTTGGTGACTGTACCGAGTGCATCAGTTATAACTGGTATCACTGTTACTTTCATGTTCAGTAGTTTTTTCCAGTTCTCTAGCAAGGTCTAGGTATTTATCTCTCTTTTTACTTTCCAACAGTTTTACCCTGTGGTCAGTTAGAATGGCAAAGACCACTATTCGGCAGGCTCACTTTTTTTTTTTTTTTTTTTTTTTTCATTTATTTATTTATTCTTGTTGACTATCACCAGGTCTGGTCATCTGGCTGAGATTAGATGATCCATTTGTATCTCAAAATCCCAATTGCCAAGTCGGCAAAAGTTTATATGCCATAAAAACCAACAAACCAAACCAAAATCCCAAAGAATTTGGTGGATCTCATTTTCTAGGACAGATTGTTGGTTGTGTGTACCATTTGTTGTTATGGTCAGATTTAAATTTCTTGCTCAATTTCCAGTGGATCACCTTTGCCCACCCAGTTGTGTCTCATACTCTTTTTGTGATAATTTACTGGATTCACTTGTGTGATAGTTTGTGTCATCTCCACCACGTATTATTATTATTATTCACTCTGTGCAAGTTTTTTTTTACTGAAGTTTCAGTGATAGCTAGTCTTCTCTGGACTACAGGCTTCTTCTAAGTGTTCTACCCAATTTTAACAGTGCTGTGGTCTGGATGGTCTTGATTCTTCCTCTAATCTTCTGTTCCTCCCGGTCTCTTTTCTAGACCTTTGAGAACCTTTCCAAGGGTACTAAATCACAATTGGTATCACTGTCACTTTTCCTTGCTTTCTTAACTCTCTAGCAAGGTCTAGGTGCTCACACCCTTACAAATAAATTAACAAATAAGAGTAATTAGACCAGTGCAGATTTAATGTTCAGTTTATTTTCATTTTTTGATGTGTATCTAAGATATTGATTAAATAATTTGTTGATTTTTGATTGATTTTATTGAAATATGTCATTTTGTTTAAAAATAAATTTCTAAATTAAGTATTCTTCATTTCTTCCTTTTGCTTATTTTTATATATCTATCCCCCCCACCAATATATATATATATATAAAAAGGAGGTATATTTAGAGTGACAGTACCATAGCTAATGGAATTGGCTGTTTGAATTCAAATCCGAGATGAAACTATTTGTGTTTTACTTAAGAATGGCATGAATTGACATGTTCTCACTCCCTGAGTTATTGATAAATAATTTGGTTTGGTTTCTTTGTTTAATGGCAGATCAACTTTTGTGGGTTATTTAATGTTAAAACCATCTTTATAGAACAACAGTAGTGGTATCATTTAAACACAGCTGGGTATTAGCCCAAAAATTAATATATTATTTAATGTTAAAGCCATCCTTATAGAACAACAGTAGTGGTATTGTTTAAACACAACTGGGTATTAGCTCAAAAATTAATATCAAGATGCGACTGGAGTTCTAACTTGCTTACGACGTTGTAAGTCCAGCTCATTGACTATTACGTCACAGGTACTTCCCCTTGGTAAATAGCTGGGAACCAGTCTAGGCAAAAGACAATTTTAAATACAAGCCTGCTGTATTTCCCTTTAAAATTGACCTCATATCACATCTGGCTCATGGTTGAGGAGTTAAGCATATATATATATATACTTAACTCCTCGACCATGTTCTATATCAAATTGTTTGTTGTTTGTTTCCTGGCGTCTGGGGCACTCTCATTGGGGGAGTGCAGATAGGGCCAAAGGTATTTTTGGATTTTGCCGGACGTGTGTGAGTTGCAGCCCTGCATCTGGACCCACTTTGAAAAGGCCTTGTGCCGTACTTGTCCAGTGGTGGGACAGAGAACAAATATATATATATATATATATATATACACACACACACAAGACCCTACAAAACCACAGCTGTTGGGCCACTTACCTCCCATCTCACAAAACTTCTAAGTAAGACAAACAAGACATGCTAGAACGCTGCTGGAGAAGCAAGGACAAACTAATAAGTGATGTTTCTCTATGGACCTGAAACCTTTTAACTGCTCGCTACTGGTCTTGTCTCTCTGTTTCTTTCTCTCACTCTTACTTGCCACGTCAATACACTGGTTTGCACAATTCTGCTGTGAAGCAACCAAATTGCCACTCCCCACAATGCTTCTTTTATTCCGGTTGGAGCTGACCAAAATTTGCATATATCGCAAACCCCGTCCCACCAGAGATGAGACGTGTGACCTACAAATTGCATTCTCAATGACGCTCATATTTCCGTTTTTCTATATTTCCGGTACTCTACATACAAGACACATTCGCGCTATTTTCGAACTTTGAGGTAGGCCATTTTGCTTGTCACTTCTTGTTTCTTTCTTTCGGTGTTGCTATGAAAGGAATTCAATTAACACAGCTTCGTTGTCACATTTCATTTCTCTCATTCATTCGGTTCACCACCTGTTTTTTTATCCAGCCGTGGACGGTTGCTGAATTCATGTAAACGTTGGCTGTTCTGTCTGCATATACAGCATGCCACTTATTGTCTATTTGAACGACGAATCCCGGTTGGTTCATCGGAGGCAGCAGTCTGCAGGTTCTGCCTTTCAATTTCACTACAGAAACTAAGCCTAAATTCTGACTTTGTTCAGGCCAGAACATCATTTATAACGAGTTTTCTGAAGATAACTTTTTTGTCAATTTCATGATTTGTGTGTTTATCATGTTGAAAATTAATACCTGCCCGAACCCCAGTTGGCTCATCGGAGGCAACCGTCTACGGGTTCTGCCTTTCAATTTCACTACAGGACCCCTACACATGGATGCGCCAGTGTTGGTTGAGCAGCAAGAACTTATTTATATCACCTCTGTGCGGACACAGGATGTAATTTGGAAGAAGTGCCTGGGACAGTGGGTGATAAAGAAGGATGGAGAGAGAGAGAGAGTCAGGGAAATCCATGTTGTCAGTGTAACAATGATGATATATATCTTCTAATAATGGAGAAATCTTTTTGGTTGCTTCCGCAGTATTATTGCCCGGTTCAAACTAATAAAACATTAATAGACCCAAATTAAGTGTTTCATATTCATCTTTTTGGAGGTTCCCGTGGTGTAATGGTTATCGTCGCAGGATATGGACATGGCGACACAAGTTCAAATCCTGGATGAGACTGATTTCATTTCCCATAGCACTAATACCCTTGGGAAAGGTGTGAATCCAATTATTCTCTCTCCAGCTATGGGTAGAATAGTAGGGCAGACTAGGTTCTTCAGCCTTGGTGAGGCAACTAGTCTAGGAGAAAGAAAACTCAGAATTTAGAAACCTGTTAAACTCTGCTTAAAAATTGACTTTGTCATATCCTGCCCGAGCAGAGGTGTTGGTAAATATGATATTCATCTTTTTGGCTTTAAAATCACACACAGTGAAGCAATGTGCAACATGTCGTTTGTAGTTGTAGTTTGGTAGGATTTTATGGTATATTAACAACTGTTGGTTATTTAATGCCAAACCCTATTTATACATATTTTACCATCAGTCATTTGTTTGCACACAGTTTGTTTTATTTGACCAATAGAAAGAACCCTATTAGTTACTACCACTTTGGGTCAGAGTGGACTTGGGAGCAATGGCAATGAAGGGGTACTCCACATTCCCCAAATCTCCAAGACTGGAGCCTCATCATAAGATGGTTTAATATCCAGGACACTTGTTGAGGGAGTCATGCCCCTCTGCAGAGATGCAGCTGACTGGGATGCACAACAATGGGTACCTACTGTGGCTTGAATTGCTTCATTGCCCTGTTGGCTGGGGCTGTAGAATACACCATTGCGTCTCTGCAGAAGGGTAAGGACCCCCCCCCCCTCAACAAGTGTCTTGGATATGACACTAAACAATCTGATGGTGAACTTCCAGTAATGCTGGAGCTTTTGGGAATGCAGAGCACCCCTTCATTGCCATCGCACCCAGGTCCACTCTGACCCGGAGTGGTAGTACCTGATAAGGTACTATCTATGGGTCAAATAGAACTAAACTGCGAATAGAACTGTTTTTGACAATGAAACTGTACTTATGCTAAACTGGATTGTTTGAATTAAAACTGTTTGACTAAACTGAATTGTTTGAAATAGTTTAATTCAAAAACATTTCTGTGTGTTTATGATAAACTGAATTGTTTGAAATAGAACTGTTTATCGTATAAAAATGGATTTGGCATTAAATAACCTACAATGGTTACAATGCCATAAAATCCAACCATACCAGATCCTATATATTTAATATATATGTATAAATGGGATTTGACTTTAAATAACCTACAAAGGTTGATATGCCATAACCCAACCAAACCAAATCATATATATTTAATATATATGTATAAAGAGGATTTGGCATTAAATAACCTACAATGGTTGATATGCCATAAACCCAACCAAACCAAACCAAATCATATATATTTAATGTATGTGTATAAAGAGGATTTGGCATTAAATAACCTACAAGGATTGATACCCCATAAAACCCAACCAAACCAAATCATATATGTTTAATATATATGTATAAAGAGGATTTGGCATTAAATAACCTACAATGGTTGATATGCCATAAAACCCAACCAACCAACCAACATTGAACTGCTTCAATCACATGATATACATGCCACAAATTAGTACATACCAAAACATTGTAAAACTTTTGACTCACTGAAGTATCATGAACTTTTTTTTTCCTCCATTTCAAATTCAGAGGAAACATCTGGTCACATGGTGAGAAACCAGACATAATTTGCAAGTCATTAGTTGAAAGTGTTTCATACTTTGCAAACAGAATTTGATTGAACATTTTTATTCTTCATTTAACCAAACTCTTAAAATCTCAGTTGCTATTCATTTCTTTTTTTTTCCTTTTTCTGTGAGGCTTCCTGTTTACCGTTTCTGTGGAAACACAGATTAAATGGTTTTATTTGACTGGAGTGTTTGTCATCTGTGATGTCAAGCAATTAGACAATATTGCTTCTTAGAGATTTCAATTCTGAAGACTTTCTTTATGTTTTACTTGATAAGAAATCTGTGAGAATTGCTCTGAAAGTAATGCCTCTTATTTATTTCCATGAAACTTGCAGTGGATTGAATGATTGACTGATTTTAATGGCAAGTCTACCTGTCTAGGGTTATTTTATGACTTCAGGTTAGGGAATCACATTCAATGAGGTTATGGGAGCACATATTTACATTTTTGTGGACTTTCTTAAGTGATTTTTTTTTTCACAAACATTTTAAACAGACCTGTTTGACCCATAGATGGGCCCCTAACAGGTACTACCACCCTGGGTCTGAGTGGATCTGGGAGTAATGGCAGTGAAGGGGTACTCATCACTAGATGCAGTTTAGTGTTGTATCCATGACAACCCTTTTTTGTGGGGTGGGGAGTCTTACTTTTTTGCAAGGGATACAAATCAGCGTATTTTAAACAGGGCCATAAAATCTGGGGCATACTTATTTGTAGTTAAGCCATGTATAATCTTTAGACTATGAAAAGAAGGGATATTGATTTGTTTTAACTGATAAGCCAAGAATTCTTTTTTTTTTAAATGAACATTTTTTTGTTTTTTAATGAATAAATTGATCTTAGATATTCAGATTACGAAGAACATCAGAACCTAATTGGGGAAAAGTATGTTACGGGTATCCTGAAGCCCAAATTTTTAAACCTTATTTTTCAAATGCCAGTATTATTGGGGAACAATGACAGTTTTGGTAAATAGGGCCGGTTTATTTGCTCTACCTGACTGCACCTCTGCAGAGGGGTAAAACCCTACCAATAGAGCCACTTGTTGGTAATAGTTGGCAACCCATAATGCACGAGGATGTGATCCTAAGGGTTGAGCGGTCTGTGACTCTGTTACTAAGTGGTCACATGAACTGCAACACTCGAATTGAGCTATCCTGCTCATGATACTAAACTACTTCTAGTGTTGAGTACCCTTTCATTGTCATTACTCCCTGGTCAACTTTTACCCAGAGTGGTAATACCTGTTCAGGTACAATCTATGAGTCAAATAGATCGGTTTAAAAATTATTAATATTTGACAAGAATACTTGATATATAACTGTAAGTTATTTCTATTATGAATATTTGCTTGAAACTATAATTGTATATTAAGGATTATTATTATTATTAGTTACTTGAAAGCATATAACTGTAAATTATTTGTATTAAGAATAGTTACTTGAAGCTCGAATTGTTTACTAAGGATTATTATTATTATTAGTTACTTGAAAGCATCTAACTGTAAATTATTTGTATTAAGAATAGTTACTTGAAGCTCGAATTGTTTACTAAGGATTATTATTATTAGTTACTTGAAAGCATCTAACTGTAAATTATTTGTATTAAGAATAGTTACTTGAAGCTCTAATTGTTTACTAAGGATTATTATTATTAGTTACTTGAAAGCATCTAACTGTAAATTATTTGTATCAAGAATAGTTACTTGAAGCTCTAATTGTTTACTAAGGATTATTATTATTCTTTATTTGAAATGATACAACTGTTTGCAAACAAATGGCTATTGTTGAATAGAAATAATTATTAATATTAGAGTGGAATATTTGAAACCATATAATTTTGTGCAAATTATTTGTATTAGATAGGAATACTTGATATCATAAAACTGTGTGCCAAAAACTCTTAAGAAATATCTATACAGAAAATGTAAGTCTATCTATTTAATTGTATTAAGAATAGTTACTTAAAGCTATAATTGTTTATTTAGGATTATTATTATTGTTAGTATGGAAGCAGGAATTGAATCAATTATACTGGGTTCTCCAGCCTTGGTGAGGCAACTAGTCTAGGAGAAGGAAAAACTCCGAATTCAAACCTGTTAAACTCCGTTTAAAAATTTGACCTTGTGTCATATCCTGCCCGAGCGGAGGGGTTGGTAAATAGGATTATACTATATGGATGCACCACATGGATGCTAACTAAGATATTAAATGCCATATAGAATTAATCCTGAAAGCAACATCCCATAAAACAGCAGCTGTATGGCCACCTACTTCCCATCTCTAAAACATCCAAATAAGACGAACAAGACATGTAGGACACTGCTGGAGAAGTAAGGACAAACTCATAAGCGACATTCTTCTATGGACCCCTTCACATGGACCTGCAAGTGTTGGCCAACAAACAAGAACTTATCTACAGCAGCTCTGTACGAACACAGGACGTAGTGTGGAAGACCTGCCAGAAGCGATGGATAATAGGGACAAATGGTGAGAGAGAGTCAGAGAAATCTGTGCTAACAGTGTGACATAATGATGATGATGATTATTAGTTACCTGAAACCATGTAACTGTGTGCAAACAAATAATTATTATTGAATAGAACTGATTAATTGAAACCATATAATTATCAGTATTAGATAGGAATACTTGAAACCATATAATTATCAATATTAGATAGGAATACTTGAAACCATATAATTATCAGTATTAGATGGGAATACTTGAAATCATATAATTATCAATATTACATAGGAATACTTGAAACCATATAATTATCAATATTACATAGGAATACTTGAAACCATATAATTATCAGTATTAGATGGGAATACTTAACCATATAATTATCAATATTGCGCCCTCCCCTACACCTTTGTGTAGTAGCTATCGAAAAGGGAGCCTTCGGGTCACCTTCGACTACTATGGTCGACTACGACGACGAGATAGTTTCAAGTATTTCTTTGTGCAAACAAATGATTCTTGTATCAGAAAAATAAGGTCTAAAAATGGCTTCATGTTACCCTTAACATGTTTTTCCTTTGGTAAATACAGCAGCTTTGGTCCATTTACCAAAACCTTTCTCATTCCTCATTGATAACTGGATTGGAAAAATAAGGTTTAAATAAGTTCAGCTTTGGGTTACCCTTACCCGGCTTTTAGCCTGGTCTGTAAGATGTTATTGGAAAGTTGCCATTACTCATGTTGTTTGTAGTGGCAATGGTGACATACCTAAATTTTTCTTCTTGTTTTTTTTTTCCTCCTCCTTGTTCTCTCCATTGTTACTTTTCTCAATTAACGCTTGACTCATTTGTATACACTGCCATTTTTAGTTTGTATTTTCTACAACACATACCCATATATACAATTGTCTGGATATAGCAACCTACCTGGCACACTGAATTGATTAAGAAATTTAACCCAAAATATATATCAAATTCTTTGTGGTTTATTTAGGGTAATGTATGAAGGAGATTTCTTTTTCTCTGTGTGTATGTATAGGTTTTTTCTTTATTTTTTGATAAGTCATTCAATTTTGTTGAGTTTTGTAAAAATTTCTCTAAGATTTATATAAAACCTTACACAGAAAATGGCCAACTATCTTCTTTAATAACTTTATTAACTGCATTCTTTGTATCTGAAAAAAGGACTGGGTATGTTTTTCTATAGTAAACAATATATGTAAAAATTTCATTCATTTTTCTATAGTAAACAATATATGTAAAAATTTCATTCATTTTTCTATAGTAAACAATATATGTAAAAAATTTCATTCACTTTTCTATAGTAAACAATATATGTAAAAATTTCATTCATTTTTCTATTGTAAGGAATATATTTTAAATTTATGTATATTTTTCTATTGTAAATAATGTTTAAACTGTTATTTTGGTTATATTTAATTTAATTTTCTCTTCTAACTAATTAGTATGAATATTTATCAGTTTTAA
The DNA here is from genome assembly GCA_963585895.1 of Sepioteuthis lessoniana. Classification (NCBI taxonomy): domain Eukaryota; kingdom Metazoa; phylum Mollusca; class Cephalopoda; order Myopsida; family Loliginidae; genus Sepioteuthis; species Sepioteuthis lessoniana. The sequence goes on from CAUZXS010004229.1 coordinate 82,402, forward strand.
ATCTATTTTTTAAAAAATGGCTTATTCATTGTTTGATTTTTTTTTTTTTTTTTTTTTTTTTATTAGTAAAATTTTTAGTTGCTTGAAAAGTTAATTATCTAGGAAAACTCCCATCTATTTTATTGTTTCTTCATATATATATATATATATACATACACCAACCCCTCCACTCGGGCAGGATATGACACAAGGTCAATTTTTAAGCAGAGTTTAACAGGTTTGAATTCAGAGTTTTCCTTCTAGACTAGTTGCCGCACCAAGGCTGAAGAACCTAGTCTTCCCTACTATTTACCCATAGCTGGAGGGAGAATAATTGGATTGATACCTTTCCCAAGGGTATTAGTGCTATGTGAAATGCAATCAGTCTTGTCCAGGATTTGAACTTGTGTCGCCGTGTCCATTTCCTACAACGATAACCATTACACCCCATTTATTCATACATATTCATAGTAAGGTTGGCGACCATAGTCGAGGGTAACCCAAAGGCTCCCTTTTCGATAGCTACTACACCAAGGTGTAGGGGAGGGTGCTATTATTGACAAATGAGATATCAATCACTTGTTTATATATATGTACACATATTCACAAGTGATAAGATTTATATATATATATATATACTGGTGATGATATATGTATGTGTGCAAATATATATATATATATACACACACACATTCACACTAGTGATAAAATTTATATATCTATATAAGTAAGTAAAATTGGCGAATGTAGTCGAGGGCGACCAGAAGGCTCCCTTTTCCATAGCTACTACACCGAGGTGTAAGGGAGGGCACAACTCTCCCTGGATTGCTCCACTTTACCCTTGATATGTACCTTATATTGCTGAGTGTTAAGCAAGGAGGTATCAAGTACCATTTTTAAAGTCTTTGGTATGACACAACCTGGGATTGAACCCAGGTCTCCCGGACCATTGGTGAAAGTGATGAAGATTATATACTAATGGTGAAATCTATATAGATACATTTATATATACTCAAACATATGCATGCTAGTGATAAAATTTATATTTTAAATTAATTGGTCTATAAATGATTTCAAATTTGGATTTGGTATGATTCTAAATTTGAAATAGCTTGTGGACCTGTTTATTTTAAAATATTTACTTTTTTCTCATTGGACCAACAGCAATTTTAGGTTGGTTTCTTTGTTTAATGGCATATCAACTCTTTGTAGGTTATTTAATGCCAAAGCCATTCTCCTAGAAGAACAGTAGTGGTACTATTTAACCCATAGCTGGGAGGATAAGGGGATTCATACCTTTCCCAGGGGTATTTGCCCAAAAGTGAACGTAATAGCGCGACTGGAGTACGAACCCGCGTACTACGATTCCACAGTCCATCGCTTTAACCATTACACCACGAGGACACCCCCTACAGCAATTTTAGGAATAATATATATATATATATATATATATATATATATATATATATATATATATATATAAAAGTTGGGCGACTGTATTTGAGGGCATCCTTGAATGGTCCCTTTTCAGTTGCTATTACATCAACTTGTAGGGAAGGGTGCTGCTCTTTTCCTTGAATTGCTCCACTTACCCTTGATCCATGCCTTATAATGCTGAGTGTTAAGCAAGGAGGTATCAAGTAGCATTTTTTGAGTCTTTAGTATGACTCAGCCTGGGATTGAACCCTAGTCTCCCTGACCATTGGGGCACACTCTACTCATTATGCCAAGGGGCTGGTACACATGTACACACACTTATATATATGTGTGTGTGTGTGTGTGTGTATGTACCAGGGATTTTATATATATATATATGTGCTAAGGAAGTGTTATCTAGTTAGTATTAACGATTTGATATTTGTTTTCTGTCAGAGATTACTCGTATTGAATGTCATTTAATCCTATTTACCAACCCCTCCGCTTGGGCAGGATATGACACAAGGTCAATTTTTAAGCGGAGTTTAACAGGTTTGAAGGCAGAGTTTTCCTTCTCCTAGACTAGTTGCCTAACCATGGCTGAAGAACCTAGTCTGTCCTACTATTTACCCATAGCTGGAGGGAGAACAATTGGATTGATACCTTTCCCAAGGGTATTAGTGCTATGTGAAATGCAATCAGTCTCGTCCAGGATTTGAACTCGTGTCGCCGTGTCCATTTCCTACAACGATAACCATTACACCACGGGCACCTCCAAAATGAATGTCATTTAATATTGAACTGAAGTAAAAAGTAAAGTTGGCGACCTTAGTCGAGGGTGACCCGAAGGCTCCCTTGAATATTGAACCTAAATTATTTTATAATATTTAAATAATTTTTTTCAACAGCAACACTACAGCAAAAACTTGATAGCTTTTAATTGCAACATTATGTGACTTGCTTTTTTTATTTTTTTTATTTATTTATCTATTTTTTTTTTCATTTATTTATCTATTTATTTTTTTTTTTTTACACATATTTTCTCTTTTCTTATACTTTTTAAAAAGCTGTTCTATCAGAAGATGCAGGGAAGGTGGCATTAGTACTGTTATAATTCCTCTGTCCTCCTTGTTACCATTCTAGTTTGTGCCATACTACAGTAGAGTGTGCCAGCCAGACTGTAATATCTTCTATTGATCTATCACACAAGTTAAATCCTGGAACTACTAATATCGCTACTACTACTACTACCACCATTTTACCACTGCAAATGTGAATTTCACTACTACTACTACTACTACTGCCGTTGTTGTGTTGCAACTACAATTGGTCATGGTGATGCTTTTCTAAAAAAAAAAGAAAAAAAAGAAAAAAAAAGTACTAAAATGCTTATTGTACCATCGACAAAGATGCCTTATGCAACAGGTAAGATAATTTTATTTCCATTAAGACTTCATCTGTCTATAAATCCATTTGTATGTATTTATACATTGGGCAGTATTTTGGTAGCAGTCTTTCTTATAAGCATGTTTGGCTAAAGACCACACACACACATACATGGATACTCAAGTGCAAAAAGTTGATTTTTAAAAACAAACCTCCAATAAGAAAAAGAAAAGTAATACCAAATATCAGTAATAGTATTGTTGCTTGATTTTCATGTTGAAACCAATCTTTAGCCCTATACCTATATATATATATATATATATATAGTGTATGTGTGTGTGTATTGACTGATTTCATATATATAATTCTTACTGATTTTCTCCTGTTTACGCACAAGAGTATGAATATTTTGTTGAATATCATACAGAAACTGTCCAAAATTTTTTTTCATGACTGCTTGAGGGGAGAAAGACAAATTCTCTTTCTTTTTTAAATTAGAATAAATTCTGTCCTGGTTATCAAAACTTGTCTATATTTATGTATGTACATAACTATATATATATATATATATATATAAAATGATTTTCTTCTCTTTTTTTTTGTGTTTTTAGCCTATGTACTTTTTAGACTGTTCAGTGTTGGCTAGAGCTGTTATTATATTCACCGGTTTAGCTTAAAACAGATTCATTCTTTGGCAATTTTTAAATATATATATATACACACATGCAAGTCTGCTTTAGCACCGTCTCGTCTAGTGAACCATACCTCAAAATGATCACATGTGTTTAACTCTGTCTATGATATTGTTTTTTTTTTAAATGGTTTTCAGATTTTCTTTTTTATGATTTCTCAATTTTTATAGTCATATTTTTCTAATTTCTGAGTTGAAATTTGGCCAAAAAGGAAAACTTTGAATTTGAATAGCCTATTGGTAAAGGAAATAGGGTTTAATTACCCCCCACCCTAATTAAGATTATGCTTTAAAACAATTTTTTTCTTCAATTTCACATTAAAAAAAAAAGTCCTCAATGTAATTTTCTAAATATGAACCCATGAAAAATGGCTTCCCAAATCTCCTGAGTAATGCTATGCCAGAATATTGTCTTGTTGGGCCGAAAGTATTCCCCGACCAGTGTATTTAAGCAAAAGTCTATGATTATATTTTTTTGTAAGAATAGTTTAATGTATATATATATACATATATATATTTTTTTTTTTTGAAAATTCTAGTATAGTTGTCGATTCAAAACGATTTTGGAGGGACTCTCCTTGGCGTAATAGTTGGACTGTAACATTGTTGTGAGTTCAAACTCCAGTCATACTATTCTGTTCATTTTTGGATTAATATCCTTGAGATTAGTATTGACCCTCCCCTTACTTCCCCAACTATAGATTAAATTGTACCACCACTATCCTTCTACAATGATGTCTTTGGAATCAAATACCCATGAAGGTTGATATGCCATTAACAAAAGAAACTGAACCAAGATTAAATATATACATTTATATCTAAAAATTTCATAGATTTTCTATTGTAAATATATTAAAGATTTTTTATGAATTTTACTATAGTAAATAATAAATATATCTAAAAATTTCATAGGTTTTTCTATAGTAAATAATAAAAATTTTTATAGAATTTTCTATAGTAAATAATATATTTTAAAATCTTATGGATCTTTTTAATAGTAAATAATGCATCTTAAAATTTCATAAACTTTTCTATTGTAAATAATATATTTAAAAAGTTAATAGATTTTTCTGTAGTAAATAATATATTTTAAAATTTTGTATATTTTTCTATAGTAAATAATGTTTAAATTATTTTTTGGTTATCTTTAATTTAATTTTTTCATTTCTTCTTGTACCCACAACCAAGAGCTTTCTAAGCTCCTTGGCAAAGCTATCCCATATTATTGTCACATTGAGCAAATAGTAAAAAAAAAAAACAAAAACAAATAATCCCAAACCAATGATTTAACCATTGGTGATTAATATTTAAGAAAAAAATAATGACTGATTGATTTTTAAAAATTTCTTCTTCTTTTCATTGGTATTAGGAAATATTTTTTAAAAGCTAAAAAATAAAAAATGAGAATCTTCAGTTTTTCATTCGTTCTACCAACAAGATGTCCCCCATGGCTGTTTCATGGACATTTGGACCAAACATTGCAAATTTTTTGAATATGATAAATCTTACAATGGACACATATTTATGGACTAGAATTTTCCCTGGAACTCATTGATAACCCCTCAATAGTCCCATGTTGGAAAGAATTTGATATTTATTTTGGAGGAATATTAATAGCACATGGCAGTATCAAATGAAATAAATACACAGTTTAATTTGGAGTTTGGCTTCTAACAATGAAATCAGCTCATTGGCTTAGTGGGTAGAGTGTTCACCAATGGTCCGGGAGACCGAGGTTCAATTCTAGGTAGTGTCATACCAAAGACTTTAAAAATGGTACTTGATACCTCTTTGCTTAACACTCAGCATTATAAGGTATGTATCAAGGATAAAGTGGAGCAATCCAGGGAAAGGAGTAGCACCCTCCCTACACCTCAGAGTAGTAGCTATTGAAAAGGAAGCCTTCAGGTCACCCTCGACTACGGTTGCCAACTTTACCTAATATTTATATTGGAAATTAACTTTGGCAACAAAATATTAGCAATTCAAAGAAAATTTTGATTATGGATATTTTACAAATCATCAAAGGGAAATGGAATGAAATCATTTTAAAGAGATCACACGTTGGTCCTTTTTTTTTTTTTTTTTTTTTTTTTTTTAGAATATGTGAGTAGTATGTTTTGTCTTAGTGTTTTCACAATAGTTCCAAATATAAAGAAAATAATTCTGTGTTTTTTTTACCCCAAAATAATCCTTTTTTAAAGGGCATTATCTTAAAATCCGGTTATAAAAAGTAAAATTTTACTGAAATAGTTATAAAAGTATATTATTGTTTTAGGATATATATGTGAGTCCATAAGAGTACATCACTTATGAGCTTGCCCCTGCCTCTCCAGCAGTGTCCCACATGTCTGGTTCGTCTAACCTGAATAGTTTTCATGATAGGAGGCAGGTGGCCGTACAGTTGGTGTCTTGTGGGGTGTTGCCGCCAGGACTTGTTCAAGATTGCTCACAAGCCGAGCAAAAAGCAGGATGACCAGCACGAACATACATTCAGCAACTATGTGAGGATACGGGATGTTGTCCAGAAGACCTGCCTGAGGCGATGAACGATAGGGAAAAGTGGCGAGAGAGGGTCAGGGATATCCGTGCTACCAGCACGACATGTTGATATATGTGAGTAGTATGTTGTATCTTAGCGTTTTCACAATAGTTCCAAATATAAAGAAAATAATTCTAAAAGCCCAAAATAATCATTTTTGAGGGGCCATTTCCTAAAAATCTGGTTATGAAAAGTAAAATTTTGCCAAAATAGCCATAAAAATATATTACTAAACCTTTCAGTCCAAAAAATCAGAACATTTCTGAAACCATAAGAATATTTTGTCTTTTATTTTCTTTTATTATAATCCTTTTCTTATTAAATAGCTTGGATTTCTCTGTCATAATTACTACTGAAATTAGTAGACCCCCTTCATATACTTTGGTAGCAATATCTCATCCACTAAAAACAATGTCAACATATGCATAGGTAAATCATGGACTGCTGTCGACAAATTAATTCTTCCAAGCTGTAGCTGTGTCAGTACTACTGTATGGTTGCACTACTTTAACAAAACACCTGGAGAAAAATCTGCACAATGATACTGTGTGTTTTTAGGAACAAATTCTGGAAGCAGCACCCTACAATACTGTAGCTATATAGCTACTTTTCATCACACAAATCATACAACTAAGATGAACAAGACATACTGTTTGAGAAAGAAGTATGAACTCATAAGCAATATTCTCCTATGGACTCCTACACATGGACACACCACTGTTGGCTGACCAGCAGAAATTCTCATTCTAGGACAAATAGAGAAACTCAAGGGAATCTGTATGATTTGCAAATCTTGATGATGGTAAATACTAATTAATCTCTCAGGCAGGGTTAAGGTTAATCTCTCAGTTACTATTCCGAAGATTGTAAGTCTATAACTACTTAGTAGTTGTCATCATCATCGTCATCTTGTTGTGCCACCAGCACGGATATCTCTGACCCTATCTTGCCACACCTCCTTATTGTTCATCGCTTCCGGTAGGTCCTCAGGGCTACACCCTGTATCCTCACAGAGCTGCCATGTGAAGGGGTCCATAGAAGTACATCACTTATGAGTTCGCCCCTACTTCTCCAGCAGTGTCCGCATGTCTGGTTTGTCTAACTTGGATAGTTTTCGTGATGTGGCAGGTGGCTGTATAGCTGCTGCTTTTTGGTGTGTTGCCTCCAGGACTTGTTCAATATTGCTTGCAGCATTCTTGTGTCGTTGCAGTCAAGCTTTTTCTCCATACATTTAGTTAGCGTCCATGTAGTGCATCCATATAGCAGTATCGACACGACCGTTGCTTTGGAAGAAACTGTGTTTCATTCTTTCAAGTAGTTGTAGTGGTGTATTATAAATGACTAAATTCAAGGTTATCAAAACTTGTCTATATTTATGTATGTACATAACTATATATATATATATATATATATATATATATATATATATATATAAAATGATTTTCTTTTCTTTTTTTTGTGTTTTTAGTCTATGTACTTTTTAGACTGTTCAGTGTTGGCTAGAGCTGTTATTATATTCACTGGTTTAGCTTAAAAAAGATTCATTCGGTTGGCAATTTTAAAACACACATATATATATATATATATATATATATATATATATATATATACCCATGCAAGTCTGCCTTAGCACCGTCTCGTCTAGTGAACCATACCTCAAAATGATCACATGTGTTTCACTCTGTCTATGATATTGTTTTTTTTTAAATGGTTTTCAGATTTTCTTTTTTATGATTTCTCAATTTTTATAGTCATATTTTTTGATTTCTGTGTTGAAGTTTGGCCAAAAAGGAAAACTTTGAATTTGAATAGCCTATTGGTAAAGGAAATAGGGTTTAATTACCCCCCACCCCAATTAAGATTATGCTTTAAAACAATTTTTTTTCTTCAATTTCACATTTAAAAAAAAAATCCTCAATGTAATTTTCTAAATATGAACCCATGAAAAATGGCTTCCCAAATCTCCTGAGTAATGCTATGCCAGAATATTATAAATGACTAAATTCAAGGCTGAGTCAGAAAGTTTGCAGTATTTTGGTACACGCTAGCTTATGGTACATATATTACATGACCAAAAAAAGTTAAAATTGTGGTAAAAAAAAAAATCAAACCAAAATGTCCAGAAAAGAAGTAACATTATCAAGATTAAGAATAGGACACTCACACATTACCCATTCATACCTCCTCAAAAAAGAAGAGGCCCCATATTGCATACTATGCCAAAAACCGTATACAATCAAACATGTACTAACAGAATGCGTCGACTTAAAACTGATACGACAAAATTTAAAAAAACTTCTCTAGAAAAAAATGCTTAAAAAAGTACTTATAATAAATGTTTAAAAAAAAATATATTTAAAAAAAAGTGTGTTTAAAGAAATGCTTATTAAAAAAAATTTTTTTTTCCACAAATATACCAAAAATATAATCAAAAAATAAAATACCATCAATTTACTTCAAAAACTCAGCCAGAATTAAATGACCCTATGAGGTTGATATGCCAGAAAACAAAACATCAAGTTTTGCTAAGTAGTATAGTGGTAGTTAGTGTGCTGACATGTTCATTTCTTCATTCTTTATGATATGAACATGCTATGTAGTCTACTTTGCAAACTTATGCTTTACAAGTTCAAACTGGCTCATAATGCTGCAGAAGAAATCAAAAACCTTCGTTGTGCCAAAAGTGAAAAGGCAGGTGCTCATTGTACTGTAATCAGATGGTTTCAGAAATTTTACTTGGGTTGCAAGAACCTTAACAATCAGGTGAAGTCAGCTAAGCCTAAAAGCATTGTAAATTTGGCAAATAGCTGGCCGAGTCAGCTGGGGCTGTAGAATACCCCGACTGGATCTCTGCCGAGGGGTAAGACTCCCCCAACGAGTATCTTGGATATGATACTACTCAATCTGATGCTGAAGTTCCAGTAATGCTGGAGCTTTGGGGAATACAGAGTACCCCTTCATTATAATTGCTTCCAGGTCTTCTCTGGCCTGATATGGTAGTCTATGGGTCAAATAGAACTGTTTGACATTTAAACTGAGTGCCAACAAATGACGTGCTAAATTGAATTGATTGAAATAGAACTGTTTGATCATTTAACTAGGTGTAAACAAATGACTGATGTTTAATTGAATTGTTAGTGTTAGATAGCAATACTTGAAAGCATTTAACTCTGTGCAAACAAATGATTAAGAGTAAGTAGAATTAATCATATTAGATGAAATAAGTGAAACCATTTAACTGTGTGCAAAAAAAATGTCCTCAGGCTCATTTAAAAATATAATGAATGAAATGTGTTTAGAAATCATATATTTAATATATCTGTATTAAAAGGATTTGGCATTAAATAGCCTACAATGGTTGATATGCCATAAAACCCAACCAAACCAAATCATATATATTTAATATATATGTATAAAGAGGATTTGGCATTAAATAACCTACAATGGTTGATGTGCCATAAAACCCAACCAAACCAAATCCTATATATTTAATATATATGTATAAAGAGGATTTGGCATTAAATAACTTCATCATCATATCGCGATGGTAGCACGGATATCCCTGACCCTCTCTCGCCACTCCTCCCTATCGTTCATCGCTCTAGGTAGGTCTTCAGGACAACATCCCGTATCCTCACATAGCTGCTGAATGTATGTTCGTGCTGGTCGTCCTGCTTTGGCACGGCCATGTGTGGGGGTCCATAAGAGTACATCTCTTATGAGTTCATCCCAGCTTCTCCAGCAGTGTCCTGCATGTCTGGCTCGTCTAACTTGAATAGTTTTCGTGATTGGGGGCAGGTGGCCGTACAGTTGGTGTCTTGTGGGGTGTTGCCGCCAGGACTTGTTTAAGATTGCACGTAGCATTCTTGTGTAATTGCCGTCTAGCTTCTTCTCCAACTGTTTTGTTAGCGTCCATGTAGTGCAGCCATATAGCAGTATCGATGTGACCGCTGCCTGGAAGAAACTGCGTTTCATTTTATCGGTTAGGTCTGATTTCCAGATAATCGATAGCCTATTGATAGCTGTCCACGCTTTCGCTAACCTCGTTTTGATGTCCTTTTCGGTTGATTCGACGCTGCTTCCTAGGTAAGTGAATTTGTCTACTAGTTTAAGAGGGGTTCCTTCTAGAGTGGAGATGTCCCCCGTTTGATTATAGCACATATATTCCGTTTTGTGTGCATTAACATAGAGGCCTATTTTTGCTGCTGCTCGTTCCAAACTATGTAGTAGTGTTTCGGCTTGGTCAGGTGTATTTGCCAGTATCGCTATGTCATCGGCGGAGTCGGCGTCGGTAATTGTTGTTGCGGGGTACCTTCTGCTTCTTTTCTTCGTCAGTTTGAAGCCAATCTCTTTGATTTTGTCAATCGATGTTCTAAGTACGAAGTCTAGACAAATGATAAAGAGGTACGGAGCCAGCGTGTCCTCTTGTAGTACTCCTGCTACAATGTCGAAGTATTCTGTGTCTCCATCTGGTGATCGTACTTTTACTTTAGTGTTTCTATAGAGAATCGTTATTGCCGCTACGGTTTCTTTAGGTATGCCGTACGCTAGTAGGATTTGTTCCATCTTTCCTCTGTGAATGGAATCGAAAGCCTTGGTAAAGTCAACAAAAATTAATGTCGCTTGTAGGTTTTTTGCCTGTACACCTTCAAGGATTCTACGGATGGTTAATATTTGTGAGGTCGTGGATCTATTTCTTCGGAAGCCATTTTGGTTTTTTCTAAGTATGTTGTCAATTTTGGGTTCTATGCGGTTTCGTAGTAGGGCATTGTAGATTTTGGCTGCTATGGATGTAAGTGTTATGCCTCGGTAGTTTTTGGCTAATCCGAGGTCCCCCTTTTTAGTGAAGGGGAGTATGCATCCCTTCATCTATCTATCTATCGGATTTTGATTGTATACTGCGTTGCAGTGTCGGAGCAGTATGTCATCGAATTGTCTGGTCTTCCATACTTCCGGGGGAATTTCATCCAGCCCTGCAGCTTTCCTACTTTTAATTTTTCTGAGAACCGAGTCGAGTTCTTCTTGTGTGAACGGTCCTAGTTTAATGTCTAATTGTTTGCTAATTATTCTGGTGATTGGTTCTTGTGTTATTTTTGGTGGGTTTCCTAGTAGGTTTTCAAAGTGCTGTTTCCACAGTTTTATTCTTTCTTGTTGGTTTGCTGCTTTCAGTTTTGCTTTGGCTGTGTTCTTTCTTCTACTCACTTCGTTTATTGTTTGCCAGGCTATCCTAGATTGTCTATCTTCCACCGAGTCTCTAATCTTATCTATCTGATTTTGAATGTATTCTGTCTGTTCCTTTATATATACACCTGCTAATTGATATTGTGCTGTTTTTAAAAAAAAAAAAATTAAATAACTTACAATGGTTGATATGCCATCAAACTCAACCAAACATGGCAAGTCACACTCAAATGAGGCATCTCACAGTCAACCATCATTCATTTCCTTTACAACCTCAGCAAAAGCATCAAGACCTACCAAATTGTCCCTTATGTTTATAAAAACTTTTGACCCTCCCAAGTATATAGATAACATGCAATACTTAATTATAATTCTCTTACTAATATCATAGTGTTTCGGCTTAGTTGGGTGTATTTGCCAGTATCACTATATCATCGGTAATTGTTTTTGTGGGATACCTTCTGCTTCTTTTCTTTTTCAGCTCGAAGCCGTTTTCTCTGATTTTATCTATCAAAGTTCTAAGCACGTAGTCTCGACAGATGATAAAGAGGTATGGGGCTAGCGTGTCCCCTTGTAGTACTCCTGCTACAATATCAAAGTATTCTGTGTCTCCATCTGGTGATCATACTTTCACTTTGGTATTTCTGTAGAGAATCGTTATTGCTGCTACAGTTTCTTTTTTTTTTTTTTTTTTGGTAGGCCGTATGCTAGTAGGATTTGTTCCATCTTTCTTTCTGTGAATGGAATCGAAACGACATGATGATGATGACTCATATCATCATTAAGGTATGCTGACAGTATGGATTCCTTTGACTCTTTCACCATCCCTCCCCTATCGTTCTTGGTAAATCCTCAAGGCGAACATCCAATATCTACTCAGAGCTGATGGATGTAATATTTTGCTGGTCAGACAACTCTGATGTGTCCCTGTGTCGGAGTCTTTACTGGGGTGCTATGAAAAGGTTTAGGGTTTGGTAGTTTTATGGCATATCAACCTTTGGAGGTTATTTAATGCCAAATCCGTTTTTATGCATATAAACAGTTCTATTTCAAAAATTTCAGTTTAACATAATGACAGTTTTTTTTACACACATTTAAATGTCAAAACAGTTCTATTTCAAACAATTCAGCTTATCATAAGTAGAGTTTTTTGTTTACAGATAGTTAAATGTCAAAACAGTTCTCTTACAAACAATTCATTTTAGCATAAGTATGCAGTTTAGTTCTATTTAATCTATTGATAGGACCCTATTAGGTGCTATCACTCTGGGCCAGAGTGGACCTAGGTGTGATGGCAATGAAGGGATACTCCACATTCCCCAAAGCTCCAGCATGACTGGAAGTTCACCTTCAGATTGTTTAGTGTCATATCCAGAACACTCTTTGGGGTGGGGGTGGGGGGTTACCCTTCTGCAGAGAACCAGTTGGTGTATTCTATAGCCCCAGCGGATTGGGCAGGAAAGGTTTATGCAAAACCATCATAAACAAATGATTTGTATTGGAATAGGGTACTTGATGAATTTGAAAGTGGGACAAGAATTTTATCTCTTATGATATTATTTGGAGGTGCCCGTGGTGTAATGGTTATCGTAGTAAGAAATGGACACGGCCATACAAGTTCAAATCCTGGATGAGACTGATTGCATTTCACATAGCACTAATACCCTCGGGAAAGGTATCAATCCAATTATTCTCCCTTCAGCTATGGGTAAATAGTGCGGCAAACTGGTTTTTTCAGCCTTGGTGAGGCAACTAGTCTAAGAGAAAGAAAACTCTGAATTCAAACCTGTTAAACTCCGCTTAAAAATTGACCTTGTGTCATATCCTGCCCGAGTGGAGGGGTTGATATAGATATATATGAAGAAACAATAAAATAGGAGTTTTCCTAGATAATTAACTTTTCAAACAACTAAAAATTTTACTAATAAAAAAAAAATCAAACGGGGAATAAGCCATTTTTTTTAAAAATAGATCTAAAACTGACAAATATTCATACTAATTTGTTAGAAGAGAAAATTAAATTAAATATAACCAAAATAACAGTTTAAACATTATTTACAATAGAAAAATATACATAAATTTAAAATATATTCCTTACAATAGAAAAATGAATGAAATTTTTACATATATCGTTTACTGTAGAAAAATGAATGAAATTTTTACATATATTGTTTACTATAGAAAAATGAATGAAATTTTTACATATATTGTTTACTATAGAAAAATGAATGAAATTTTTACATATATCGTTTACTGTAGAAAAATGAATGAAATTTTTACATATATTGTTTACTATAGAAAAATGAATGAAATTTTTACATATATCGTTTACTGTAGAAAAATGAATGAAATTTTTACATATATTGTTTACTATAGAAAAATGAATGAAATTTTTACATATATCGTTTACTGTAGAAAAATGAATGAAATTTTTACATATATTGTTTACTATAGAAAAATGAATGAAATTTTTACATATATTGTTTACTATAGAAAAATGAATGAAATTTTTACATATATCGTTTACTGTAGAAAAATGAATGAAATTTTTACATATATTGTTTACTATAGAAAAATGAATGAAATTTTTACATATATTGTTTACTATAGAAAAACATGGTAAATATGTATAATATTATAAACAATGTGTGAAGCTTCAGCACTAATGGGAATATGGGTGTAACATTACTTTTTAAACACAACACAAAATGGCTTAGTTGGTTTCTTGATACGAAAATTTCTTGCTCCTACTGCTTTTGCTGTAGTCGCCATGAAATGAGAGAGATAGGTAAAGGAATTACTTGTGTCCATTAGATAGACAGAAACTTTAACTTGTGGCTGTGCAAAATGGACAACCACATATCCTCTTTACCAACCAAGCCATACCTCATTGGGGCTGCCCTTCTCCACTGTCCAACTTCAACTGACCCTGGAACTGTCTCCTCATCTTAGAAATCTTTTAATTCTAATTATTCTCTGAACTTATCGGTTAATAACACATAATCACTAAAACATTTTAGTGCCACGTCATTCTAAATATCAGCTGATATCCACCCCAATGTTTCTTTGATATTTCACTTACAGCTGATTTCAAAACAAACCTGTCAATTTCATATTTCAACAAGAGCTGACATCAAATGCCAAATAAGGTATATCTGCTTTGGCTTTGGCACAAACATGCACGCTAGGGATAAGATTTAATATATAAAAAATGAATAGGTCCATAAATGATTTCAAATTTTGATTTCGTATGATACTAAATTTGAATTTTCTTGTCGACCTATTTATTTGAAAATATTTACTTTTTTCTCATTGGACTAACAGCAATTTTATGGATAATATATCAAGTTGGCTGACTGTAGTTGAGGGCATCCTGAAGGGTCCCTTTTCAGTAGCTATTACATCAACTTATAGGGAAGGGTGCTTCTCTTCTCCTTGGGTTGCTCCACTTTACCCTTGATCCGTACCTTATTAAGCTGAGTGTTAAACAAGGAAGTATCAAATAGCATTTTTTGAGTCTTTGGTATGACTTGACCTGGGATTTGGACCCTTGGCGAACACTCTAACCATTATGCCAATGGGCTGTTCCTAGAAAACAATACTTGAAACTATCTAACTAACATTAACTGAATTTGGCATAAAATAACCCACTTGGGTTGATATGCCATTAAACAAACTTTTTTCTAGTCATTCTCTTTGGCGTATAGAGCCAAATTAGTATTTTGTTAAAAGCTGATATTTATTTGAAATTATGTGAAAAAGAATTGATTTCTTTATCCAGTGATCATGGACTTGAAATCAAATAGGAAGAATTACATAGTGATATATTTTTGATTTGAGAAGAGGTTCCTTCATTCCTTCTCTCATTAACATTAAATGTAAAAGGTACCTTGAAGAAGAAAAATGTCTGTTAGTTGCATGTACAACTAGATACAGAGAACATCAGGCCAGTGTTTCTCCTTGATGATGTTGTAATTTACTAATGGATACGATAAAAATACCCTTCGGTTTTTACTTAGTTCAATTTGTTATTTATTGATTAGTAGAAATCTAATAATTAAAGCGACAAAGATTTTTCTACTAAATGGAGATTTAGTGTGTATAGTGAAGTGGGAATAAGGGGTCAAAACTTACCCGATGCTAAGCGTCCTTGATGTTTAATTTGTTCTGTCATGGCTGCCATTTGCAAATCCAACACTGAGCATGGGCAGAAGAAGTCCTTTTAAGACCATTGCTAATTTCCATGCGTGAGCAAGTAGCTCAATAAAAAAGCTAGTCATGTTAATGGAGAGGAATGTGAATTTTGAAGTAAGTCAAGCAAGATTTGGGATTTGTTGGTAAAGTCAACTGCTACAAACTACAGTGTGTTTTATGAGAACCAGATATTTAACTCATCATCTTCATAAGATGACCAGTATAGAATACTTAAGTTTTTGTGGAATTTATTTATACAATTTGGACTTAAACAAAAAAAAAAATTTTTTTGAATTGTGGTTCAGATTTTTTAAATCATGGTTTAAAGAATCTTGATAAAATTAGGAAAAAAATTAAAAGTAGAAAAAAAAAATCAATATAAGAATTCTTTTCTTTAAAACTTCTATACAAATTTTGACAATGCAATTTTTTTTTAAAATCAGTTTTCTTACTGTAAAACTTCGTATAGAAAAGCTTCTTTTATCTGCTAGCTGAGAGAAGCCAATTTCAAAGGGTTCAATTTCAGATTCTGCAGGATTCCTAACTAGTCTTAGATTATTTTGGAGCCAGCTGTTTTTGAAAACTAATTTGTAACAGTCTCTATAAATGTTTGATATTCATATTTACAATAAGAATTTTGTTGACCATTGATTAGCCAGCTGATTAAAGATCAAAGAAGCCTCAACAGTTGAGGACTCTCCAAAGTATTCTAGTTAATCTCAATATCACTGTGGTTTGGATAGTCTTGATTTTTTTTTTCTCAAAGCTTGGTCCCTCGGTCTCTTTTCTAGGCCTTTTACGGAATAATTTTTTTATATTAATCATTATTCGTTAATTAAATTTCATCATTCAGTTTGGTTGGGCTTTGAACTATTCAGCTCTTAGTTCAGGTGCATAGCATTGGGTACAGTTTATGCTCACACACAAAAGGATATGACATTCACAATTGTCATAATAAACTCCAGATAGGAAATGTGGCTGGAGGGTGAATGATGTCATGCCCGGAAGCGATGATTCTGAGAATTTGAAGATTTTGAAAAAGAGAGTTGGGAGTTAACCGTGAACCATGTAGGCAGATAGTTGGGTTGTCTACCATTGAGGCAGACAGTTTAAGTTGGGGTCCGACCATGATAGTGAGAAGTTGGGGTCCGACCATGATGGTGAGAAGTTGGGTTCGACAATGGTGTTGAGAAATTGAGATGGGACCACAAGATGTGGTAATTTACTAAGCTTTTTGCTTAGATGTGGCCATATGAAAGGGGCACCCAATGAGACTCGAACTCACTCGTGTAGGTTTGCTAGTCGAGCTTGCTAACCATTACACCACCACAGGCGCCTGGGACCACAAGATGTGCCGAGCGTTATGGTGTTGTTAGCGTAGTATGATTACGAAAGACCTTTAAGAATTGTGTCTCTCTCCTCGTGTCAAAAAACAAACAATTCAGTTTAGCATAAGTATGCAGTTTAGTTCTATTTAATCTATAGATAGGACCCTATTAGGTGCTACCACTCTGGGCCAGAGTGGACCTGGGTGTGATGGTAATGAAGGGATACTCCACATTCCCCAAAGCTCCAGCATTACTGGAACCAAAATCAGAAGTTAATAAACCGTTTGTACCTGAAGCAACAGAGTCCCACCTGTGTTTTGTATTTCCTTGTATTTGCATTTGTATATGTTGTGATTGATAATGATTATTGGCATCACTGTCACCTTCGTTGCCTATCTTTTCATTTTCTTTCATTTTTACCCTATGGTCCACAGCAATGGCAAAATCTACGAGCTGACAAGTTCCGTTCTTATGAATTAGCCATATTTACCAACCCCTCCGCTCGGGCAGGATATGACACAAGGTCAATTTTTAAGCGGAGTTTAACAGGTTTGAATTCAGTTTTCCTTCTCCTAGACTAGTTGCCTCACCAAGGCTGAAGAACCTAGTCTTCCCTACTATTTACCCATAGCTGGAGAGAGAATTATTGGATTCATACCTTTCTCAAGGGTATTAGTGTTATGTGAAATGGAATCAGTCTCGTCCAGGACTTGAACTCGTGTCGCTGTGTCCATTTCCTATGATAATAACCATTATACCACTTATGAACTAGACTCTGTCTTGTCTTCTGTCCAGGATTAGGTGATCAGTTTCTATCTCAAAGTCCCAGAGAATTTTCTGCATCTCATTTCCTTGGACAGATTCTGATTTGTTAGAATGGTTAAATCTTCACCTCTTGCACAATTCTCAATAGATCACATTTCTCACTCGGTTGTGCCTAGTCTTGTATTCCCTTATGTGTTGCCCAGTTGGCTGGGAATGTAGAATACACCAACTGCACCTCTGCAGAGAGGTACCCCCACCACCAATGAGAGTCCTGGATATGACACTAAGCAATCTGATGATGAGGTTCCAGTGATGCTGGAGCTTTGGGAAATGTGGAATACCCCTTCATTCCCATTGCTCTCAGGTCCACTCTGGCCCAGAATAGTAGCACCTGATAGGGCCCTATTTATGTGTTAAATAGAACTGTGTACTTATGCTAAACTGAATTGTTTGAATTAGAACTGTTTGACTAAACTGAATAGCTTGAAATAGAAATGTTTTTCACAATTAAACTGTATACTTACATTTAAACTGCATGCTTATGCTAAACTAAATTGTTTGAAATGGAACTGTTTTTGACATTGAAACTGTACTTACACTGAACTGAATTGTTTAATATAGAACTGAAGAAAATCTGTACTTATACTAAACTGAATTAGCTGAATCAGAATTGTTTGACTAAACTGAATAGCTTGAAATAGAAATCTTTTTTACAATTAAACTGTGTACTCATTCTAAACTGAATTAATTGAAATAGAACTATTTACATAAAAATGGATTTGGCATTAAATATCCTACAAAGGTTGATATGCCATAAAACCCAACCAACCAACCTTATGTGATTAACCACTGCATAATCTACACTTGCTATTCTTCTACATATTATCAATTTTTGATTTGATAATTAGCTTTTATGGCATTATATTTTGCACTGTTATTAAGAGAGATTCAGTTTCTCTTTTCAGCTTTCCTCTTCTTAGCCATTTCCAGTTCATCTTATGAGCAAATTTCTTAATTCGTCACTTGAAGTATCTATCCATGCAAAACCTCTTGTATCATTCCCAGTGGATCACATTTCCTACCCAGTCATGCCTACACTTGTATTTCTTTTGTGCCAGTTTGCTGCATTCACTTATCAAGTGATTAATCATTTCAACTCTGTCACCATTCTGTTGCATTTTATCAAATTTTACTCTGACACAATTTCTCCTTCGGAAATCATTTTTTGTTTCTATTAAGAGGTTCAGTTTCTCTATTCAGGTTTCTTCCTCTTAGCCATGTCCAGGTCATCACATGAGAAATTTCCTTAGTTTGTCTCTTGAAATATCCATACAGTTATTTTGCTTCCAATTTTTATTTTCTTGATTTTTTTGTTTGTCATTTTCCTGATGACCAAACTTAAACTCATGCAAAAATTGAACAAATCATTTTTTTTTTCATGTTTATGATTAGGGGCTTATAACCTTCAAAATCAAATTCTGAAAGAAATGATTGAAAATTAACAAAGAGACTTTAATCATTTGGAATGTGAATTTTTCATAGAACTAATAATTAAAATAATATATTAGAGCTTTGGCCCTTCTTTCTGGGTGAGGCTTACAACTTTTTGGATGACTTATATATTTTTAGGTAAAGCATGGACTGCTATTGAAAGTTATCAAACATATAGAAATCGGATCTCTCTACTAAAATAAAACTGGGATTCTTACAGGCTTTAGCCATGTTGTATTCCTCTTGATTGCACCACTTGAACTTAAACAAAACATCTGGAGAAAAAGCTAGATGTGAACTACACAAGAATACTGTATGCTGTCTTGAACGAATTCTGGAAGCACCACCCTACAAAACAGCAACTGTATGGCTACTTACCTCTCATCTTACAAACCATCCAAGTAAGATGAGCTAGACAAACTGGACATGTAAGGATATACTCATAAACAATTTTTTATGGACTCTTAGACATGAGCACACCAGTGTTGGCTGACGAGTAAATACTTACATGCAAAAGCTCTGTGCAGACACTGGATGCCGTCTATATGACTTGCCAAAAGCAATAGCTGATGAGGGTGGATGATGAGAGAGGGTCAAGGGAATCCATATTGTTGGGATGTTTCAATCATGACAGTGCCTCATGCCACAGAATATAGGGTAGATGACATTTAGTCTCCCTTTTTGAGATGAAAATTTATGATGTTACACAAATTTTGTTTCTGAATGTGTTATTTCTTTCTTAATATTTCTTGTTGTAAAAGTGTAGAAAATGGCCTTTCTTCCTTCCAAACTTAACTTTTGTATCTTGCATAACACTATATAAAAGAAATTTTGTTCCAAGATTGTATGTGTTATTTCTTTTGTGCTATGTAAGACAAATCTTATTTCTGGATTCTGTATATTATTCCTTAATTACTTATATTGTAAGTAAAGTAAAGTTGTCTCCCTTAGTCGAGGGTGACCCAAAGGCTCCCTTTTCGATAGCTACTACACCAAGGTGTAGGGGAGGGTGCTACTCCTTTCCCTGGATTGCTCCACTTTACCCCTGACCTTATAATGCTGAGTGTTAAGCAAGGAGGCATCAAGTACCATTTTTTGAGTCTTTGATATGAAACCAGATCTCCCGGGCCATTGGCGAACACTCTAACCACTAGACCAATGTCCATTTTTTGTAATTGTAAAAAGAATATAAAATGGCCATTATTCCCATAAAACGTTACTTTTCTGCTTGGATTATGAAATTTAGAAATTAACCAATTTTCAATGTAAAAATGGGCAAATTTTTCATGTTTTCATTTACATGAAATTTAAATAAAACAATATATGAATTGAAATTTATATGTATTTATACTAAAATTATACAAAAATATTTAGAGATTTAGTAGTAAAAATGTTTTGTAATTTAATGGTAAGAATATTTAGTAATTTAATGGTTAAAATTTTTAGTCATGTAATGGTTAAAATGTTTTGTAATTTAGTGGTAAAAATGTTTAGAAAATTTTTTATCTGATACTAAGTACTGAATCTACCTTGAATGTTCTGAAAAATGAAGAAATTTTAAAATTTCTTAATCCTGGGCACAAAAGCAAAGTTTGAAGAGAAAAATAAGTTTTTTCCATTTACTTTCAGTTTAATCAATTTGGAAATAACATTTTCTACCCAGAAACAAAAATAATTGTGATAATTCTGATTTGTGTTTTCAATCATTTTAGTTTTGATTTCTTTTTTTCCTTACAATGTTCGGATTATATAAGAAAGATTAGTTAAGACAGGGATAGGAGTCACAGTAATTAAGAAATGAGATGGTGACTGGAGAAGTCTTTTGAAAATTATTCTACATATAATTAATCTTCAGATGACTGTTTAAAATTTGTTTTGGATGAAGAAACAAAACAATAACTCGGTTGGTCGGCTGAATGAATGAAAGTGCAAAGGGAGAAATAAGCAAAATCACCAGTCATTCCACACATAATCAAAATAAATGACAAATTCCAGTCAGTGTTTTTGCCCAGTCGGTTGGGGCTGTAGAATACGCCGACTGTGCCTCTGCAGAGGGGTAAGACCCCCCCCCCCCATGAGAGTCCTGGATATGACACTAAACAATCTGATGGTGAGGTTCCAGTAATGCTGGAGCTTTGGGGAATGCAGAGTACCCCTTCATTACCATTGCTCTCAGGTCCACTCTGGCCCAGAATGGTAGCACCTGATAGGGTTAAATATGGGTTAAATAGAACTAACTGCATACTTATGCTGAACTGAATTGTTTGACTAAACTGAACAGCTTGAAATAGAAATGTTTTTGACAGTTAAACTGTACTTACATTTAAACTGCATGCTTATGCTAAACTGAATTGTTTGAAATTGAACTGTTTTTGATATTGAAACTGTACTTACACTAAACTGAATTGTTATATATAGAACTGTTTTAACATTTTACTTTGTAAACAAAATCTCTACTTATGCTAAACTGAATTAGCAGAATTAGAATTGTTTGAATAAACTGAATAGTTTGAAATAGAAATGTTTTTTACAATTAAACTGTCTACTCATGCTAAACTGAATTGTTTGAAATAGAACTGATCATTTACATAAAAATGGTTTTGGTGTTAAATAACCTAAAAAGGTTGATAGGCTATAAAACCCAACCAACCAACCAGTCAGTGTAGTAACTATCATTTGAAGTCATGCTGATAGTCTTCTTAAATTAAGTCTAAGGGATGTTCTTTAGAAGTAGGTGAATATCCCTGGAATCAAAACTTTATAATATTTAGGATCTTATGAAAAAGAAGACTAACAATTCAATTTAGCATCAGTCATTTATTTGCACTTGGTTTAAATGTCAAACAGTTCTATTTGACACATAGATAGGACCTTATCAGGTGCTACCACTCTGGGTTAGAGTAGAGCTGGGAGCAATGGCAATGAAGGGGAAATCTGCATTCCCCAAAGTTCCAGGGTTGGAGCCTTGCCATCTGATTGTTTCATGTCATATCTAGGACGCTCATTGGGTAGAGAGATCTTATCCTTCTGCAGAGATGCAATCGGTGTATTCGATGGCCCCAGCTAACTGGGCTATAGAGATGATGTATGATGGACTCCGACACAGATTAGAGGAAATCCCCATGGTGTATTGGTTAATGTGCTGGATGGTAACATTGCTGTAAGTGAGTTCAATCTCCAGTCGTGCTATTATGTTCACTTTCAGATGAATACCATTGCAAAAAAGGTTAAATCCCGTATTCTCACCAGTTAAATAGTACCACTACTATCCTCTTATGTGGATGGTTCTGGCATTAAATAACCCATGAAGGTTTATATGCCATTAAACAAACCAAACCAGGGGAGTCCTCATTGCATAATGGCTAAAGTGCTCGACTGTGACCTCAAAGTAAGCAAATTCAAACACCAGTCATGCTATTACATTCACTTTCAGACTAATACCCTTGGGAAAGGCATGAACCCCCTTATCCCTCTATATTGGACTGCAACATCATAGTAAGTGAGTTCAAACTCCAGTCGCGCTATTACATTCACTTTCAGACTAATACCCTTAGGAAAGACATGAACCCCTTTATCCTCCCTGCTATGGGTTGAATTGTATCACTGCTGTTAAAAAAGAAACCAAAAACCATGCTGCTGCTATTACGACCTGTTCATATCTATCTATCTCAGTCTATTCAAATAAATTTAATAGCATCACTCATCATCATCATCATGTCGTACTGGTAGCACGGATATCCCTGACCCTCTCTCGCCACTTTTCCTTATCATTCATCGCCTCAGGCAGGTCTTCCGGACAGCATCCCGTATCCTCACATAGCTGCTGAATGTATGTTCGTGCTGGTCGTCCCACTTTCGCACGGCCATGTGTGGGGGTCCATAAGAGTACATCACTTATGAGTTCATCCCTGCTTCTCCAGCAGTGTCCTGCATGTCTGGTTTGTCTAACTTGAATAGTTTTCGTGATAGGAGGCAGGTGGCCGTACAGTTGGTGTCTTGTGGGGTGTTGCCACCAGGAGTTTGATGACTTTGGCATTAAATAACCCAGGAAGGTTGATATGCTATTAAACAAACCGAGTCATACCAAAGACTCAAAAAATGGTACTTGATGCTTCCTTACTTAACACTCAGCATTATAAGGTATGGATAAAGGGTAAAGTGGAGCAATCCAAGGAAAGGAGTAGCATCCTCCCCAACACCTTGGTGTAGTAGCAATTGCAAAGAGAGCCTTCGGGTCACCCTCGACTGAGGTGACCGACTTTACCTTACTTATCTTTGGTTTAGAAGAAAATTAACTTTTCATAAAAAATTGTTGGGGGTGTACTTATTTATGGGCAATAGCGTATTAGTTAATGATATCTCTTGATTGTATAATGTTTTAGTAGGAATAATAAAATCCTGCTATCTTTATTTCAAAGAAAATGAACTTTTCATATGAAAATATTGTTAGGGTGCAGTTATTTACGGGCAATAGTGTAATAGTTAATAAAATCAGTTTTGATTGTATCATGTTCTCATAGAAAAACTCTCAAAGGAATACAATAAAATGTAGAACTGGAGAGTAGAACTAGAAAACAGACCCTAGCAAAGGTAAAAATTTAAAGAAGCTTTTGTCCACAGAGATTGATTAGCACTGCTACTATTTGGTAGAGAGTTTTTCACGT
The DNA here is from genome assembly GCA_963585895.1 of Sepioteuthis lessoniana. Classification (NCBI taxonomy): domain Eukaryota; kingdom Metazoa; phylum Mollusca; class Cephalopoda; order Myopsida; family Loliginidae; genus Sepioteuthis; species Sepioteuthis lessoniana. The sequence continues at coordinate 106,039 of CAUZXS010004229.1, forward strand.
CATTAGCTGATGGTCTTCAACTGGATTTTGAGTGATAATAAGTCTTCTCACATCTCCAAGACTTTTCTCAACACTCTGGCCAATCTTAATAATGCTGTAGTTTGGACGGTCCTCACTCTGGCTCTTATTTCCAATTCCTTCAGTCCCTTTACCAATCTGTCTGTGACTATACCGAGTGCACCAATTACAATTGGTATCTCTGTCACTTTCATGTTCTACAGTTTTTTCAGTTCTCTAGCAAGGTCCAGGTACTTATCTCTCTTTTTGCTTTCTTTCAATTTTACTCTATGGTCTGCCGGGACAGCAAAGTCCACAATTTGGCAGATTCACTTTTTTTCTTTTTTTTTCCGACTCACTAGGTTTGGTTGTCTATCCGAGATTAGGTGATCCGTTTGTATCTCAAAATCCCATTGTGCATCTCATTCTCCAGGACGGACAGCTTTACTTAAGGTGTCTTACAATACTTCATGGGGTCTTTAACTAAGATCAAGAGTGAGGGAAGGTAGTGATTATATACATTCTATATATTTTGTTTTTACTTCCTCTTTTGGGTGATATTTTTCAGTCATATTGATAGTACTCTACTCACGATCTGAGCAGTCCTGTAAAGTGTTTTTTGGGGGGGGGTGTATTTCATATACACTTGGACTGCCAAGTATCTTGCTAATGTGTTTATCTGCCCCTTTCTCGATAATACTCTGGGCTTCTAACATTACTGGCACCGTGGTAGTTTTAAGGTGCCAGATTTTTTTTTTCAATTTCTACTTTCAGATTTTTGTATTTACTTATTTTATTATATTCTTTGACTGATATATTCTCATCAGTTGGCACTGTCATATCAATTAGAAGACATATTTTTCTTTTATAGTCTTTAACCACTATATCTGGTATATTGCTCTTCTTTTTTTTTTCTATCAGTTTAGATAGCAAAGTTTCTGAGAAGAGTAACTTCTTTGCTGTTATTGGCTGGTGTTTATATTATTTCTCTGATATTGGTATTCTATTGTATTTACAGGGTGTTTCTTAGTTTCTGAAACAAATTAAAGTCCACAAATGATAGAGTAATGAAAGTTACATTTATTGAAAGGGAGAAGGATATCATTTTAGCATCTGCGACTATTTAGTCTTAAACATGAATTAAAAATGCCAAGGGGAGTCGAAGACTGCATACTACTGATGTCCGCCATTCAATTGAAGGCACTGCTGAATACAGCCTGCAAAATTGTTGATAACGTGTGCACATTGCTTCTGGGTGATCGAAGACCCAGAGGGTGAGGAACCTGTTGCTCTACAATCTTCACAAGTGCAATGAGCTTCCAAGTTCTTGATGAAGAAAATCTGACTCCTGTTAGGAAATGTGTTGAAATTTAACTTTTTTCAGTATCTTGCTTGAACAATCTTGAAAGACTTAATTGGATAATGTGTCTTCACACAAAAGATCTGCTCCATCGTCCAAGGCAAGATTTAGCTCTATTTCATTGAATATATCAAAATCTTAACTATTTCCCAGTAATAATTTGAAAAGAGGAAGAGAATAAAGTCAACAGGGAAGACCAAAGAGGCCCTTGCTTTCTTTCAGCAATTGTGAAAGACTCTGTGTATGTATGTATTATATAAGTTAAGCAGTGATGAGCCTGTTCAGTAGTTATGTAGGTGACCAATTAAGTAACAGCAGGGACTGTTTAACTCCCTGTACATATTTTGCAGTGAATATAATGTCCTATTTTATCATGTTTTTCTATTATTATTATTATTATTGCTTTAAATAATTCTAATCTTGGTATTAAATACCCCCCCCACAAAGTTGACTTGCCATAAAACCAACCAACCTTTATTTTCTTCATTGTAAAAAAGGAAATATAGATTGAATAATCTGATATTATTAAAGTGCTCAGTAGAGCTTGGTCTAAGCACTAGGAATTCACAACTCAATTCCAGTATACCAACACAAAATAGAAGACTCCTCTGATAATGTGTGCACACACACACACACACACACACACACACACACATATATATATATATATATATATATATATATATATATATAAATTCCATCTCAAATTTCTAGAGGCGATTTATATCTCTATGAATCGCCCCTCTCTGTGCAGGCAGTTAAACAGTCACACTCTTGATATATTTGGGGAACTTCTGGATACAGGGGTTACTTAATTTTTTTTTTCCCCTCTATCTGGCCATTCTACTTATATATTATAGATATATACCCCATTTTTATTTAAATTTTCCGGTGTCCTCAACTTGAAAAGTACCGGACGAAAAGGGTCCTTCATTGGTTTATAGTTTTACTTAGTTCCATGACTATAATCACCAATGGTGTCTCTACTTATTGGATTGTACAAATTTTGCTGTACTCATAAATTAATTAAATATATATATATATATATATATATATATATATATATATAAGTTGGCAACCGTATATATAAGAAGGCTCTCTTTTCGATAGCTACTACACTGAGGTGTAGGGGAGGGCACTACTCCTTTCCCTGGATTGCTCCACTTTACCCTTGATACGTACCTTATATTGCTGAGTGTTAAGCAAGGAGATATCAAGTACCATTTTTAAAGTCTTTGGTATGATGCGACCTGAGCTTGAACCCAGGTTTCCCAGACCATTGTGTATAATCAGATCAAATGTTGAATTCCATCATAGTACAGTAAATATTTTGCAATTTTTTTAATAAAAAGTTAATATTTTCCTAAACCAAGCATTAAAGACCTTAATCGAGGGTGACCCAAAGGCTCCCTTTTCAATAGCTACTGCACCGAGGTGTAAAGGAGCATGCTTCTCCATTCCCTGGATTGCTCCACTTTACCCTTGATCCTTAGAATATGCCAACTGCATCTCTGCAGAGGGGTGAGACCCCTCTCTGCAACAAGTGTCCATGATATGATACTAAACCATCTCATAGTGACCCTTGGAGAATATGAATTACCCCTTCATTGCCATTACTCCCAGGTCCACTATGACTTAGAGTTGTAGTACCTGTTAAGGTTCCATTTATGGGTCAAATAAAAGTAAAGTCGGTGACTGTAGTTGAGGGGAATCTGAAGGCTCCTTTTTCATTAGCTACTACACTGAGGTGTCGAGCAGGGCACAACTCCTATCCCTGGATTGTTCCACTTTACCCTTAATACATGCCTTATAATGTTGAGTGTTAAGCAAGAAGGTATCAAGTACCATTTTTTGAGTCTTTGTTATGACTCAACCTGAGATTGAACCCTGGTCTCCCAGGGCCATTGGCGAACACTCTACCCACTATTTAATCATTTGCTATATTTGAAACCATTCTCATAACTGTGTGCAAATGAATTGATAATGTTGAATAGAATTATTAGCATTAAATAGCAGTATTTGAAACCATTTAACTGTGTGCAAACAAATAAACCTTAAAAATGTTACCTACAAGCTATCATATGAATAATGTGTATATGTATAAACATGATTCGACATTAAAACTACAAGTTTTGAGATGCCATAAAACATAAAGCAACTTGGAACCATTTAACTGCGTGCAAACAAATAATCTCTGGCTCATTCAAAAATAGTGTCACCAACAAATTATTCATTTACAAATCATGTATTGCCCAGTCATCTGGGACTGTAGAATACACTGACTGCACCTTTGCAGAGGGGTAAGACCCCACTCCAATAAGTGTCCTGGTTATGACACTAAACAATCTGATGGTGAGGTTCCAGCAGTGCTGGAGCTTTGAGGAATGTGGAGTACCCCTTCATTGCCATTGCTCCCAGGTCTACTCTGGCCCCGGAGAGGTAGCACCTGATAAGGGTCCTATCTATCGGTTAAATAGAACTAAACCATGCTTCTTTCACTATACTGATTTTTGTATTTAAACTGCATATTTATGCTAAACTGAATTGTTTAAAATAGAACTGTTTTGACATTGGAACTGCATACTAATGCTGAACTGAATTGCTC
>CAUZXS010004230.1:0-35606 GCA_963585895.1 Sepioteuthis lessoniana
GGTATATCTTATAAATTGTATAAAAGATGCCCTAAAGTTTTGACATCTCTTTGGAAACTTCTACAAATCATGCATATTAAAAAATTAATCGCAGTAGATTGGGAATTAGCAGACGGAATATATATATACCAAAAGAAAAGAACTCTAAAAATCTGGAACAATTTCAACCAATCTCATTGCTCAATGTAGAGGGGAAAATCTTTTTCGGAGTCATTGCTAAGAGAATGATGAACTTCGTATTGAACAACAAATTTGTCAATACCTCAATTCAGAAAGCTGGAATTCTTGGTTTTCCAGGTTGCATCGAACATGCATCCATGTTGTGGGACCAAATAAAAGCGGCCTGATATAATAAATAAACCGAACTTCATGTCATTAGGTTAGACCTTGAGAATGCATATTGCTCAGTAAGACACCCACTTATTGAGAAAGCATTGGACTTCTTTTGGATCCCAGAAGATATTAGAAAACTTATATCAGGATACTATAAATGTACATATATGAGATTTTCTAATGCTAAATATTCCACAAATTGGCAGAAATTAAATATTGGCATAATGATGGGCTGTGTTATCTCTCCATTAATTTTCGTTTTGGTAATGGAGATGTTACTACGCAGTACTTAAGATACCACTAGTAAAAAAACTGTCCCATCTATGAAGGCTTTTATTGATGACGTGACGGTGATTTCAGTCGAAATCACACATGGAAAAACTGCTGAAAAGCCTACAGGAGCTTTTCAAGTGGGCAGTAATGAAGGTAAAACCTTCTAAAAGTCGTAGTCTATCCATAATCAAAGGAAAATGCCAAGAAATCAAATTTGCTATCAATAATAATGTAATCCCCACAATACAGGAAAAAAGCGTAAAAAGCCGCGGTCGCTTCTATTCCCTTCCACCTACTGATCATCACCGGTGGCAAGATCTTTCAAATCAATTAAAAGATGGATTACTTTCCATTGATAAATGTGACCTCATTGCAAAAGATGCAAAAGATAAACTGTGGTGTGTTTATTTTGGTTTAATCCCAAGATTAGCATGGCCCATGCAGATATATGAGGTATCACTTTTGAGAATTGAAAAAATGGAGAGTTTATTCAGTAAGTTCGTAAAGAAATGGTTGGGAGTTCCTAAATCTTTAACAAACGTGGCTTTATACAGTTCATCAACGAAACTAAAGCTACCAACAATGTCACTTGTTGAGGAATTTAAATTAGGTAAAGCATGACTGTTCCAAATGTTGCGTGACTCTGTGAACCCACTGGTGAAAAGTGCACAACCTGCCATAATAACTGGTCGAAAATGGAATGCGAAACATGCAGTGGAGATGGCAGAATCTTCCCTCTGTGGCAACTGGGAGAGCCGGATTTGGTCTTCACCCACAAAAGTGGTGGCTGAAAGAAACCAAAAAGAATAAACGAAGAATGATTTTGGAAGAGATTCATGATTTTGAGGAAAGCAAACGTCTTGCCATAGCTGTGGCATAACCCAAACAAGGTGCATGGACTAGGTGGGAAAACACTAAGGACAGGACTATCACATGGAGCGACATTAAGCATATGGAGCCTAAACAATTAGGTTTCCTCATTAAGGCAGTTTACGACATATTACCTACACCAGTAAATTTAAAACTCTGGGGGTTAAGTACATCTAACCTTTGCAAAGCATGTGGGAAGGTTGCTAACCTCAAACACATCCTAACTGGATGTCAGTATTCCCTAAGAAGCTACACGTAGAGACATAATGAACTCTTAGGGATTATTGCTGAGATTGCAAAAATGTGTTGTGAAACTGCTAATGAAATTCCATCTATAAAGACAAATATACAATTTGTTAAAGAAGGAAATGTTTTGAAAACTCCACATAGAAATAATAGGCACAAACCAACATTGCTTGATGGTTGCACGGACTGGTGCATTATTGCTGACGTAGACCGACAACTTGCTTTTCCAACGGAAATAACATCAACTCGGCAGTGTCCAGATCTCGTCATTTGGTCAGTTAATTCAAAAAAAATTATCATTGCAGAATCAACAATCCCTTTCGAGACCAACATCAACTGGGTGCATCAGCGGGAATTGGAAAAGTACGAAGACCTACATGAACAGTGTACTTAGAATGACTGGTCAACAGACATGTTTCCTCTTGAGATTGGATGTCGAGGTTTTATTTCAAACGCAACCTCTACATTTTTTATCAAAATCAGACTTACACCAGCAAAGAAGAGGGAATATATAAAAAAAATCCAAAACAAGACTGTAACTGCATCTGAACGGATATGGCATTTGTACAGATTAAACACCATCCAATAAAGTCTGGTGGTATTGTGAGATACTGCTGGGGCGCCCTGGGTTAGTGGTAATGATGCTTCGGCCCTGAAACCATGCCTGAACCCAGGGTCATCATCTGATGAAGACTTTACTGGAAGCAAGAGTTTTTGTATATAATTTATATATATATATATATATATATATATATATACATATTCATTAGTGTGTATATATATATATATATATATATATATATATATATATATATATATGTATATATTCATAAGTATATATTTATATTTATATATATATATATATATATATATATATATATATATATATATTATATACTATAGATTGTAACCTGAAAATTGCTGGCAACTACTTCTAAAACATTTTAACATCAGATAACTCAAATTTTATTTACTGTTCTAGAAATTATTGGTGAGATTCACCCCAATTCTTTAAACTTTTCCAATGTATAATGCATTGTGTTCTAAAAGACCAACCTCATTAAGAACCTTCCAAATCTGTAAAATTAATGATGCTGATTATATAGAAAGTTTTTCTCAAACCAAAAAAAGGAAAGAAATTCAAATAAGTTTTTTTTTTCCATAGTTAAGTGCACTCTGTCATTTTTCTTCTGATTGAATGTCTTTTACAATGATCTTTTTTTTCCATTCTGCAGGGATCTGAAACAAGGAAAAGAACTCCAACTTTAGGAGCTCAGTTCAAGAAATCCTTAGATTCTCTAATGAGAACTCTTGGGAATTGTCAACCTTTCTTTGTGCGTTGCATCAAACCAAATGATTTTAAAAAACCACTGGTAAGTAAATTTGTTATAGTTGTTGTTTTTTCTTATTATCAGTCATCACATTTTGACAAGTATTTGTTTATTTGTTTTTTACAATCCCAGGAAATCTCTCTCTCCTTCATCATTTTCTGCTTATTAAGTATGAAATATAGATCAAAAATAGTAAACTACAGGTTTTTTTTATTTTTCAATTGATTCATCAATCTGGGAGTTATGATAAAAAGCAACTGAAAGTAAAATGAAAGAAATACTTTAACTATATTTCATCAAATAATGAATTCAAGATGATATTACTAATAGTATAAATGTGACAAATGAAATTAAAATGAATAAAATAATTATCAAAAACTAATAATTGATAATGTATCATCTAAGAAAATTGAATATTATTGCACTGTTTTTGTTTTTGTTCTGTTTTTTGTTTGTTTGTTTTTTTTTTGTTTTTTTTTGTTTTTTTGGGGGTTTTTTTTGTGGAGGGTTGTTTTTAGTTTTGTTTTTGTTTTTTTGTTTGTTTGTTTTACCCTTTTGGTCCTACAGTTGATTTTTATCTTATCCCTTAAAACACTGTACTCAAAGTATAATTGGAAAAAAAAACTTGTTAGTGAAAGGGTTAAAGATGGATTTTTTTACAAATAAATTATTGCTAAACAATTTCAATCTCACTTTAACAAAGATTTAACAAGTGAATAACTTCCTATAAGTCAGGGTCAGTTGGGGGTTTTATGTTTTAAATATATTTAATCTATAAAAAGTACCTTTTTTTTGCAAAGGATTAGTTAAACTTAGTCAAACTAAGATGTTATAAAGTTGTTTATTTCAACTTGTAAGAATGAATGAAGTTTTCAACCAAACTCAGTGACCCTTTCATTGACCAGTTATAAAATCCTGTATGTGAAAATTTTTTAAATCTATTGTTAGCTTTCTTCTGTTGAATTTTTGGATGGAAAGTGTGTTTGTGATTGTGGGGGGTATTTACAAAATATTTAAATAAAAAAATTTTAGTTTCTGTAACCTAATTAACTAATATAGTTGTTCCCCCTTCCAAATTTAATGGACTGTTCCTTACAGCAACAGCAGCCGGAGAATGGACACTATTTAAACAGGTATTGTATATCCTGGAGTCATTCCCCTTGCCCTTCCCTGGAGATGCTCTACCCGACCTTTTCAACTATCACTGATTATCTAGTAAATATTTCTGTATTCCTCATCAATATCAGAAGTCATGATTCAGAAATTTATCCCTTAACCTTGTTTGGTAATAGGGGCACTACTCATATAGTGTGTCTTGAACAGGAATCGCCTGGAGGAGCCCATCCCTCTCCAAGTTTGATTTGACTTCATAGTTTTCCTTCTCTTAGACTAGTTTCTATACCAAGGTTAAAGAGCCCAGTCTGCCCTACAATTTACCAATAGCTGCAGGGGGATAGTCCTGATTCATACTTTTCCCAGAGGTATTAGCACTATGTGAAATGCAAACAGCCTCATTCAGGATTTGAACCTGGGTGCCTGATTCTACTTCCTCTGATGATAACCATTAGGCTATGAGCACGTCCATGATTCAAACCCAGGTAAGAAGCTAAGATTTTGAAAGTTGATTTTCTAGGCAACCAAACCTTCAATACTTTAAACTTTGTTTTACCAACTTTCTATCACCATTTGTGTTTGTGTCATACTGAGATAAATTCTGTAAATATCTTCACTATTAATAAATATAAATCTTGTCAGCAGATCAATTCTACATACACATTGCTTTTTAATTCTTCAGATGTTTGACCGAAACTTATGTTGCCGCCAATTGAGATATTCTGGTATGATGGAAACTATTCGTATCCGACGAGCTGGATATCCGATTCGACACAACTTTGAGGATTTTGTGGACAGATATCGTCTCCTTGCGGTTGGCATTTTGCCTTCTCAAAAAGAAAACTGTAGAGCAGCCTCTACTAAAATCTTACAGGCTGTTCTTAAAGATGCTGACTATCAACTTGGAAAAACAAAAGTCTTTTTGAAAGTGAGTATAGTTTATGGTTATATTTTTAGTGATTTAATCTTAGATGAATGGTATTCTTAATCTTAAATAAAACTTTCTCTTTTTTGCCTTTTTATAATTCCCTTATCTACTTTACAAAGGCATATTCCCTTTTTACAATTATATTTTATATTTTATAGTTCTATCAAAATTACCTCTAGATAAACAAGCAGTGGTTCATATACTTCTATCAGAAGCCATTGTGAGTTGGATCATTGTATTATTGATTTGGTCTGATTGATTAGTTAGTTGGCTGGTCACATGATCATTGATATCTTTTATGGCAATTCTGTGGACAAGAAAAATTAAATTGACAGTACTTATCTCCTTTCTAATACCCTGAAATGGTGTCTTTTAGTTTAGATGATATAAATAGCAGTTAAGAATCCCTGACCTGACTATGGACAAGACTGTCAATCTACTCTGCAGTAATTACCTATGTATTCACTTACACTCTTCTCTACTAGGGCAAGTCAAAAGTTTTACAATATTTTGGCTCTTGCAAGTTTGTGGTATGTATATTACATGACTGAATTAGTTCAAGCTGTTGTTGGTTTTTATTGTGGTAGTTGATACACGGACATGTGGGGGATTTGAAAGCTGCACAGATAAATATGAAAAGTAGTCTAATTAGGGAACTTATACTTTATGAGTTTAAACTGGGCCATAATGCCACAGAAACAGCTAAAAACATTTGTTATGTAAAAGGTGAAGGCACAGTTGATCACAGGTGGTTTAAAAAATTTTGCTCTGTTTGTAAGACTTTTGATGATCAGGAAAGGTCAGATAAATCTAAAACTGTGTATTCTGAGGCCATACTTAAAGCTATAAAAGGTAAATCTGGCAAGTAGCACTTAGAAAGTATCAGGCAAGCTCTGATTCTGACAGTCCAGTCTAGTTTGTTACCTTCATGACCTTGATAAAAGCATTCAGAGCTGCTATGCCTCACATTACCAAAATATTGCAAAATTTTTGACTCATTCTAGTATTATACTGTGCTAGTGTGATAAGACTTTGATCAAGATTACTGGAAATGGAATTATGGAATGCAGGGAGAATTAGAGTCATCCCTTTTACAAGAGCATTAGTGTTGAGGTGTATATAAGCAGTAACAGGAATTTGAACCCTGTTCATTAGGTCACTTCACTTTTCTGAAAATGTGTTTGGTGCATATTTTAGGCTTTAAGATGTCTTTGTGAGTAGGGAAATTTTTCAGTTATAGAATTTTGAAGGTGGATTTTAAGTTTATTTTTTGGCACTTTCCATTCCAGGATGCCCAAGATGTTTTCTTGGAACAGCAACGAGAACTTGTGATGACCAAGAAGATCCTGATAATTCAGAAAACAATCCGAAGTTGGCATGTGAGACGTAAATTCTTACTTATGAGGCATGGTGTTATCACGATCCAGCGTTCATGGAGAGCATATGAAGCGAAGAGACGCTTCCTGAAGGTAAATCCTCAACCCACACCACACAGGTTTACTCCCTTTTCATCTGTTTGTTTTTCTAGCTTTAAATAAATTGTAAGGTTTTCTATTTAGATCAAAGTGAGTACTCTTAGGATATATATAATATTGTTAAACTGTTAATATAGTTTATTTTTATTTGAAAAAATTGGTTGTTAAATGAAAATGTTCTTCAAAGATTGGTGATGGATCCTTAGGTTACATAATTTAACATTGAAAGTTTATGAATCTGTTCCTGGTTTCCATTCTGACCAAATTTTTTGATGCTATCTGGAATAATATTTACTTTTAAAATATCTAGTTGAGGTGAGCTAAATGAAATTATTATTTCTTATTTGGGGGGGAAAGTTTCTACTTTTAAGAACAGAAATGTTCATAAGAAACCTAATATTTTCACTTTAAAATTTAATATAATGAATACTGCACCACGGGCCTCGAAGGCACAGTGGATAGAGGCATTGAGTCTCTATGGTTCCAGGTGAGCATTGTCAGAAGATAGCGGTTTCAAATCCTACCCAAGCCGGCCAGAGGTTTACTTGGTCAAAAACGTGGTGCGATAGACAACAACTATGGAAGGCAGTAATTACTGGGGATACGGTTACAAGACTCAACATTCCTATCCGAAGTCGCAGTAAATCACCTGAAGAAGGCCAGAGGTGAAATTTGGCCGAAACGTAGTGAAAGAAGAAACAACACAAAAAACTACCAAGATGAGGACAAAACGTCCACAATAAATAAAAATTAATTCTCAGAATAATGAATACAGTTAAAAAAATTAGAGTTTTCTTCATGTTATATTCCTGGGGAAAAGGGTGAAAGAAAAATAATATGATAGGAAGAAGGATGGATGGTGAACAATATTTTATTCACTAAGGTACATGCCAGATATTAACTGGAGTCATTGGATGCATGATGATTTATCTAGAACAATGGACTCATAGTTGACTTGCCTCTACCCAACATGAAACTGTTCTCCAAAAGGAAGTTACTCTGTCTCTTACCAATCTCCATTGTCCAAGGGACACAACTGTACCTTTGACTTTTTGTTAGGCTGACCAACCTAACACCTCCCTGTTTTAATTATTTGGATGTGATGAGACTTTTTTTATTTTGCTTATGGCCAGATCTGATATTATGTGTTCAATTGGTACCATGTTGTATCAGGTTAAAACATATTTCATTGAGAACTTTTGTAGACAATTTCTAAGGTTTAGTATTGATTTTCAAAGGTTTTTTTATGTATTGTCTTTGTTTGGTTATTCTTGTAATTACTTTTTCTTTTTTTTTTCTTTGTTTTGGAACTACTGTTTTGACACTAGTTGAAGAATCTGTTGCTCCCAGCTTTGTTAGAAAAATGTCAGTATATTATTTCATGCATCTGACAAGAAATACCATGTAATTTGTGCTTTTCAATGTTGAAATTTATCAAGTTCAAATAACCATGGTAACTTGGATTCATAGTTAGAGAAGTTTATCAGTAAGAGAAAGAAAAAGTGTTGTGGTAGCCAACAGCAGCAGGAATAAAAGAAATTAAGTTGTGTCATGTCATTAAAGTTATGTTTCTGTGGAAAAGTAAGGTAGAAACATCAATTGGTAATGGAATAGTAGTATCCCTGGTTAAATTTCATCCAGTGTGTTTAACTAAATCAGGTTGTGAAAATTAAGCTATGGAAAATCTTTGTTCTTTCATCAAAAAGTTGTATATGTCAGGTTGTTAATTTTATTGAAGAATTTGTTCTTTGATATCAGGTCACCAATTTGTAGTGGTTGAATGAACTATGGTATTGATGACGTGAAGGCTTTGTCTTTACATATTTGTCATATCTGAGTACCATAACTCATTGGCCCAATCATTTGAATGTGAGGAACACAATTTGGACACTTGTAACAGAGGAAATGTACTATGGTTTGATATTTCCTCATGCTAAACAATGTAAAACAATTCACAATGAATTAACAACAATGTATTTATTGGCTGAGCAAATTTAATAGAATGAATCCAGAAGTGACATGAAATACTAAGAATAGATTATAGAGAAAAATTCCTCTCATGAAGAGTCTTTTGGTATAGATGAAGAATCCTTAATAGAAATTATTCTTTGAAGACTTATGTCAAAGCATGGTGTCAGTCATGCTCCAACGGTCTAAGTTTTCTTACAAGAAGCCAGACCTTAAATTCTATACAGAAAATATCCTTGAATCATAAAAACCATATACAGAAAGCTAGTTTTGTGGCCAGGTCATTGTGGAATTCTCTGTAATTGAACACATGTTAGTGAACTAATGTTAATAAAAATAACACAATTAACATGAGTGCTACAAAAATAGAAAAGTTTTATTCTTGAATAGATCTAAAAACAAAGAAATGAAATTGTTATTGTGTTAGTCACTGTGGGTAGCAATGGATTTTTAGCCAGCATGTGGAGTTGATAGACTATCATCCAAGTTTACTGTCATAACTTGATCCAGGTCGTCCGACATTCAGTGTATCTGTCTTGCCTGGGTGACAAGTGAACAGTTCTCAAATGCCTTTGAGAATGTTTTGACTTTATAGTATTTGGAAGGATCATGCACACATGCATTAGCTCTGCAAATTCCTGATAAAAAAAGTGACTGCATATTTTTTTAGCATACCTGATTGGTATTTTTTTAGTTGGGTTTTCTCGAATTTTTTGGAACATGTGCATGGGTGTTTTGGTTTACCAAAACACCAAAATTGATCCGGGTTTTTTTTTCTAGAACTTTCTTTGACAAGGAAATTACATCATTTCCTATATATGTCACTGCTTCTGTCAATTTTGTTATTTTTGTCTCTGAGGGGAGTGATGTCGGTGTGGAAAATTTCTCCAAGAATAATTCCATCATGCACAGTTGCCATTGCAACATTTGCTGTGTTGTAGTATCCATCCTTGAACTGTGAAAGAAAAAAAGATATTTTTCCATGTGATTGCCAGTTGCTGTTCCCAAGGGGAAGTTAATTTATGAAAGAAAAGAATAAGATAATAAGAAGAAAGATGGATAGTTAACAATATTTTATTTACTGAGATTCAAGCAAGATATTAACTATAGCTGCTAGATAAGTGATGATTTGTCCCAGAATACCAGACTCATGGCTGACCTGCCTCTACCCAGTGTACAACTAGCCTCAAAAAAGGAAGTCACTGTGTCTCCTACTAATCTCCACTGTCCAAGGAATACAACTGTGCCTTCTAATTTTTGTTAGGCTGACCTTCCCTAACACTTCTTTATCCTTGATAAACCATCTTGAGAGATATATTTGCCTCACAGTCTTAAACTTGTGAAAGGAAATGTAAGATTTTATTTAAAATCTTTATTTTCAATAAACTTTTTTCACTCATTGAGGATTTACCATTTTTGTGGTCAAGTCAAAGTGAAAAGGTTTGGATATTTTCTTGAACATTCCATGGAATCCTTCCTTAATTGTTTGGTTGAATGTCAGTGTTTCAAGCTAAACTTGATGCATATTCACTGATCTACTTACTTGCCCATTGTGAGTGCTACAGTTTTCAGAATACTCAGTCTCATACAATAGCAGTTTTTGTTCATACAAGAACAGTGAGATCCCCCACAGTTTGGTTGCCAAAGTAAATCAGGGTTTCACTGGAGCATGTAACTTGAGATATTCAAAAATACTTTCTGGATTGACACCATTTAAATATCATGAATAGATATTACACACACTCACACACACTGTTTGCATTACCCATAGCACCAATACACTTAGGAAAGGTATAAATCCAACTATTCTTCCTCCAGCTGTGTGTAAGTAGTATGGCAGACTGGGCTCTTTAACTTATATATTGCAACTGGTCTAGGAAAACAAAAATTCTGAATTCAAATCTGTCAAACCACTTAAAAATTGACCTTGTGTTTCATCCTGCTTGTGCAAGTTTGTTTTTTTTTGTATATATATATATATATATATATATAGATAGATAGATAGATAGATTAACTAGACTGAATTTAGTTTTCCTTCTCTTAGACTAGTTGCAATACGAAAGCTAAAGAGCTCAGTCTGCCCTACTCTCTTATCCATAGCTGGAGAGAGAATAGTTGGATTTATACCTTTCCCAAGAGTATTAGCATTATGTGAAATGTAAATATCTACATACAGGATTTGAACTTGAGTTCCCATGACTATTTCCTATGATGATAACTATTACGCCATCAAAGCCTCATCTCTCTCTCTCTCTCTCTCTCTCTATATATATATATATATATATATATAATCTTATGAGCCTCACACAAGCAATGAAAAAATGTTCATAAATATAAAGGTTTAGTTTAAAATCTGTTTTATGCAAAAAAAAATTCTGTTCCTTTAAGAATATCTTGAATGGGCTTGATACAGGAACAACTAAATCTAAATTTCTTAGAAAAGATTCAGTAATTTAAAATTTTTGACTCTGCATAAGAAAGTCTCCTAACATTTTTATGTACATATTCAAATCATTTTATTTTTCTTAAAAGTTTAGGCTTGTTATAACCTGCCTAAAGGCTAAAGGTTTCCTATGAGTGCTAGTCAAGGTAAAAACCTGGGTTTGAATACTGATTTTCAAATCAGACTGGACCGTTACACTTGGAAAAGTAGTGCAACACAATCTTCTTATTCCATTTTGCTTCCATTCATAGTAAGCCAAACTAAGTTAATATTAAGATTTAAGTTTTACAGTCAAATGATGAGCTCAAATGAAATTTGTAACATTTTACGCTTACTCTGAAAAATCTAAGTTTATTACACATTGGGAATGATAGGATGTTTGATTATTTTTGTATCATTATGATTATTTCCTGTGAGTTACCATTTTTACCTTTGAGTTTTACCTATTTGCATGAATAATTCTTTACATTTAACTTTTCAACAGATGCGGTATGGTTACATGAGGCTGCAAGCCGTTTCACGCTCAAGAATTCTTGCCTACCATTATTCTTCATTACGCTCTCGTATCATAAGTTTCCAGCGCTACGCCCGAGGGCATTTGGTGCGGCAGGCCATGCTTAAACGCAAGGAAGCCATCATCAAAATACAGTCAGGCGTTCGTGCAATGATTGCCAGAAAACGCTTTAGAAGACTCAGAATTGAGGTAGGCATCTTAAACAACCATTTTTTTAAATTCTCTTTTCTGTGTTCCTTCCTGGAAAAACCTGAGGTAAATTCAAACTTGAAGTAATTTTTAAACAATCATTTGAAGAACATTTATTCAAAGCAGTGATTTATAAAGATCATATATGATAAGATCAAAATCATAATAAATTATTTCATTTAAATACTTTATTTTTTAATCATATTTAAAAGATTTTATCAACTTTTAAAACACTTTTTTGCATGAATGAATAAGTTCACTGTTTTGATATTTGCCAGTGAATTTGACAACTTTATTGAATAGAAATCAAAATAATTTATTTTTGAAAGGCTGCTTGGTGACTGAGGTAGCAGTGTATTTTTACAACCTAAAAGACAAATGAAGCTAATGGCTAAAAAATGTCACAACAGTCTAAATAATGTTTTTGAAATTGAAATATACTATAATCCTTTGCTTCCTAGCACAGTAAATATATATTACCATCTGTATATATATTTATACTTTGAGGATATTACAAATTTTATTAATGTGTTAATGATTTTATTGGACTTTCTGAAAAACTTATATATCAAAAACTTTAACTCATCACGTCTGTAGAAATATGCTTTGTTAAAGAACCTCTAAAAAAAAGTTACCTATTTTGACAATCATCATGGAATTCTTAATGATGGAGAAATAGAAATCTGTAATTTTTTTATCATCACAAAATGCTGATTGTTTTATCTTTTTTTTTTTTTTTTTTTTTTTTGTCCAAAGCACCAAAAAAAAATGGAAGCAGAACAGTTACGATTGGAAGAAGAAGAAAAACTGCGCAAAAAGATGAACGACAAAAAGGCCAGGCAGGAGGCTGAAAAACTTCATCAAGTATGTTCGATGAATTTTTAATGAATTTATTGAGTTAAAAAAGAATAAATTTAAGAAATAAAACCCAACAAGGCATAAAAATTAATCATTTGAAAAATTATGTAAAAGAATCTTTTAGTCCCAAAATTGATTCAAGAATCCTTTAAATTAAATTCTTCAATTAAAATTTCTTTAAATTAAGTCATAAAAATATAATTGCTGACATTCTCCAGGATTTATTCTATTTAAAACATTTAAAGAATTTTCAACTTGTAAGTAAATATTTTACTGTTTGCAAAAACAACTGATAATAATGGCAAATCTCTTTCTCCTACATAAAATACAACATTACTTTTTATTAGTCAGTCAATCTTGTCTCAGTAAAGAGTAATAAGAAATTTGGTTATGCTATTCAAAGTAAAAAGAATCTATATTACCAAAACAACTCAATTTCTCATTACTCAGTAGTAAGGCCTGTTTATATTGTAAAAAGATATAAACATAACAAATAGAAAATAAATTCTTATTTCAATATTCACTTTTTGTATTTGCTATATTATTATTAATCTTTGGTCCAAATTTTTTCAATTTGAAGCTCTATGAAGGTTGGCTATAAAGTTCATTGGCTGACCGAGATACTTTCATTGAATGTAACCAACTGAGGTTTATTTTCCAAAATAGTCCACTTTACAGTCCACACACCTCTTCTATCAGTGTTAAATTGCTTGGATCCCATTGGTCAATAAAGTTATTAACAGCAGATATGATATCATCATATCAACTTTTCAGCCTACCTTCATAAATAGCAAAATAATTACTTTAAAAATTTATTATTTTTTCATTCAATTTTTCTTTTATAAATTTTTGATTAAAACAATGCATTCATGTATACTTTTTAAATTATGAGTTAGAATACACACAAAAAAGTCAGGTGCAAATCAACCAAAAAAATCATAACTATTTCTAACAACTAATTTTATGTACATACAAGTTGTTGCCAATTTTAAAATGTACCCTAATTTTTCGCAAACAGTGTGACTGTTTCTATTTGTTTCTTTGTCTGTAACCTCTACCAAGAAAGGACAATCTAGTATCTATCTATGTGCTCTGTCTGGGAGTACTTGGAAGAATTGTTTGAATCCTAGGCTGGTCAGACAGATACTATACTTTCATCCTAGGTACAAATGACAATCTATATGTCATTTTTTTAATGAGAATTCTGCTTGTTAATCTACTACATTAAGACCAAATATGTATCCATATCTATCTATATAATGAATAGTGTAACTTTTTCTGTTTATTTCTTTGTTTAATTGTCCATAACTTATGCTAAGTATCTGTGGGGTTTGAAGGTTTTATGAAGGTCAGGCGCTAAGGGCAAGGCTGTGTTGCCGTAAGTTATCTGACTCCATATTTTTGGTTATTTTGTTTTACCCCACGTTGACGTGGCTGGCGCAATGCCTTGCCCAAAGAAAGTCCAAAAGAAATATACACAAAGAAAAGATAGAAACAGACAAGGGACGAAAACATTTCTTTCATACTTTCCTTTATTTACCTGGTGAATGGACTAACCAACGCTACGTCTAAAGACATAGCGTGGTGCCCAAAACACCAGATAGTAAAATCGGTGTTGTCGGTTCGACGTCACTACCCGAAAAGAGGTCGGTTCACAGAAAACCTGAGTATTTATCTCTCTTCACCGGCTCCAAATTCGCTACTCGAAAATCCTTCTAATTTTGGCGCGACCGCTTCTCATTGGCCACTTTACATTTTATTATTTTTCTTTTTTCTAATTTTAACCGGATGGATGCGTGGAGCCTTATGCGTGGCGACGCGTTTATACATTTTGTATCTGGCAGCCGACGAGTCAATATCCGGTTGGGAGTTTTTTTGGTAATTCCTAAATCGCCACAATACATCGCCACCCGAAAAGCGGAGCTTGGAGGATTCTTAGAAAAAATGAATATTTGTAAGGGTGTCACGGTTCCCTTTAAAATTTTTTTAAATTTTAAAAATTTTTTCTCTTTTTTTTTTTTTTGTGTGTCCAGCCAACCCGCTTTTTTTTGCAAAAAGACTGAATTGATTTTTAATTGTCCTATTTTCTAGGAGGATTATTTATCAAATTCTTGTATCTTATTTGCAAATGTTCAATAATTTTGGTAATTTGTTAAGGGTGGCTGGAAAACTAGGACTCGTTGGATATGACTGATTTTATTTCCATTTTTTTTTATGTGCATTAATTCCGGTTGAGCATAGAATTGTTGAATGTAATCATCTAGTTTGAGAGGATTATTCTTCATTAACTCTTTTGCTTTTTCTTTGGAACTTTTTTTTTAATATCCGGGAATAAGTTTTATTTATTTTTTGATTTTTTTTATCTGTGAGTTTTTTTTGTTCTTTTTTGTGTGTGTGTTCGCTCGCTTGTTTAAACGTTGCATTTTCTGTAGTTGTGACTACTTTTTATTTTTATTTATTTATTTTTTCTTTTTTTCTATTTTTTTTTTTTAGTCGCTAGTATTTGCTGGAAATCTTTCTTTTTTTTTTTTTTTGTGTGTACCTCGTGGTACTTTTTTTTTTTTTATTTTTTTTTTTTTTTTTTTTAAATATGTCACTTTGGGAAAAAAAATTATGAGCCAAGAAGGTGGCTTACAGAAGTAGCAGTATATTTCAGAGGAGTAGTGTGAGTTTTTTGGGGTTCTCTGGAATTCATAGCAGTCGTGTTGGTGTTTTAGTGAGGTAGTGGGAGAGATAAACCATGTGGCGACAGAAACCGAAATAGAAGTAGGGTGAGTGAAAGTTTAAAAAAAGTTACCTTATTTTGCAAGTTGGGAAGTAAAAAGTGTTGAAAGATAATGTTTTGCTGAAAGAAATTCCACGTGCTTTGGTATTTAAGTCCAATTTTGTTTTCCAGAAGTTAGTTCGGCGGGAACATTTGAAAATTTTTCTCGGTGTTTCGCTGGGATTTTTTTTGTTTTTTTGTGGGGTTTTTTTTTTTGTTGTTGTTGTTTTTCGTTTTTTTTTTTTCTTTGTTTTTTTTGTTTTTTGTTTTTTTGTTCCACGTGGAAAGTCGTCTGTCTTCAGTTTTAGGATGTTCTTGTTGTTTTTTTGTTTTTTTTTCTTTTTTAAAATTTCTTGTTGGGATGTCTTCTTCATTCTGGGTGTTTATTCACGTGTTCGGGGTTAACCAATGTGGTGTTTAAAGGTTTTTTTTTTGCGTCGGGGTTAACCAATGTGGTGTTTAAAGGTATTTTTTTTTTTGCGTCGGGGTT
Source organism: Sepioteuthis lessoniana (assembly GCA_963585895.1). Lineage (NCBI taxonomy): Eukaryota > Metazoa > Mollusca > Cephalopoda > Myopsida > Loliginidae > Sepioteuthis > Sepioteuthis lessoniana. The sequence goes on from CAUZXS010004230.1 coordinate 15,796, forward strand.
ACCAATGTGGTTCTTAAAGGTTTTTCGCGTCGAGGTCACCAATGTGGGGTTTGAAGGTTTTTATGAAGGTCAGTGGCTAAGGGCAAGGCTGTGTTGCCGTAAGTTATCTGACTCCATATTTTGGTTATTTAGTTTTACCCCACGTTGACTGGCTGGTGGAATGCCTTGCCCAAAGAAGGTCTAAAAGAAATATAAAAAGGGAAAGATAGAAACAGACAAGGGACGAAAACATTTCTTTCATACTTTCCTTTATTTACCTGGTGAATGGACTAACCAACGCTACGTCTAAAGACATAGCGTGGTGCCCAAAACACCAGATAGTAAAATCGGTGTTGTCGGTTCGACGTCACTACCCGAAAAGAGGTCGGTTCACAGAAAACCTGAGTATTTATCTCTCTTCACCGGCTCCAAATTCGCTACTCGAAAATCCTTCTAATTTTGGCGCGACCGCTTCTCATTGGCCACTTTACATTTTATTATTTTTCTTTTTTCTAATTTTAACCGGATGGATGCGTGGAGCCTTATGCGTGGCGACGCGTTTATACATTTTGTATCTGGCAGCCGACGAGTCAATATCCGGTTGGGAGTTTTTTTGGTAATTCCTAAATCGCCACATATCTGTGCTGTAGGCAGAGTGTATATATACTACACTCTTATCCTAATCAAAAATGCCTATCTATATATAAATACATCCAATCTTTTAAGATGTGAACTGTATTTGTTATACATATGTAATAGCCATATTCTGTTCTACTTCCATTCCTTCCTGATTTCTAACAATCTTTTCTTCCTGAATTTTAAACAACATACAAATTGAATGTCTAAAGCTGTTTAAACAAATTTCAAATCAAAAATTGCAAAATTCATTCATACCTTCATAAATAAACTCCACTTTTTCCAGATATTCATTAAGGTTGAGCAATTATAAATTCTGGAAGCAAGGCAAATATTGCTTTTCTCTCCTCATGTCCTCTAAAATTTCATATTTTTCACAAATTAACAGAATCTAGAGAAATATTTAAAAATCCACTTTTTAATTCTTATTAAACTGAGCTTTATTTTGATTCTAGGTAAATTCATTGTATCAGATTAATTGCTCTTATAATATAGGATTTCCCTAACCCTAACCATTTACCTCTGTTTATTAAATTCATAAAAGCAATGATTAAATTCTAAATTTAGCCATGATTTAACTGATTAATTTACAATACAATAAATTTATTAGCAATAAATTTACTATATGTTGAATATACTGGCAATAAATTTACCACACACAAAATTTCATCATATGGTAAATGTATTATTGAAATGTTGGCATCTACTTACTTTTTATTTATGCTTTTAGTATTAATTGTAGTATCACTATACATATATAATCCTTAGAATGAATGAATTTTTATATATTTGTTTCATAACTCATACCTGGTTACATAAACATCTAATTTAAAAATATTTAAAATATATCCTTTTTTTTCACCCTTTTCACTAAGTTATTGCCTTTCAAGCTGATTTCAACTACAAAAGAAAGAATATGCTGTATATGATCCATTAAGAAGTGTTGAGCATTAACAAAGGAGGAGATTATGTTAAAAAATATTTGTTATATAAAATAAATACCTTTTTCATCATTAGGCTACAGACTTAGGTACCTATATGTCTGTGTGTGCATGTATATGTGTACATGCCTACACACATGTATATTGAATAAATGTGTACTTATAAATTATCTTGAAAATATAAAAGTGTTGCTCTGTATTGAAAATGTTGAGTTGCAATTGATAGTGTTTTTGTCATGTGTTCTATAGCAAAGATTGGCCTCCATCCAACAAGCTCGTGAAGATGAAGAGAGAAAAGACAGGGAAGAAGCTGGAAAGAAATGGAAAGAAATTGAAAAGGCAGAGAAGAAAAGGAATGATGAAATCAACTATGAAAAAATGGTATTCACTTTCATTTCTTTTTTTTTTTACCAAGTCTGCAGATGTCATTTCATTGTGAGCCATTCATTCACTGATTTCTTTGTGTGTCACAATGAGTTACAAGCTGTTACATTACCAAAAGGAGAATGTCATCTCATTTTGCTTCAGATGATGAAAGAAAAGTTTTTTAATAATTTTCAATGGAGATGAGTTTTTTTTTTTTTTAATCTTACCTTATAATTTAATCTTTATTCAATCTGAAAGCTAACTTGCATCTTGATAGTTGCATATTGTGCTGAGAAATGTTCTCATACAAATTATTATGACTTTTTTGTTTATAAACAACTTTTCACTCTATCACTTTGCATGTGTCTCTAATTCTCTGGAGTGCACATAAATAATTATTATATTAGAATTTTCTCTAATCTTTCTTTTTACTAATGGCACGGAGATTTTGACAATAAAATTTCCTTTTTTATACAAGTTTGAGTCTTTTCCACTCACAGTATAAGTGTTGATTTAGCATTTGTATTGTATTAGGCATTATTATGTAATCTAAAACTGGTTTAAAGTATAAAGGAAGACATGTGTACATAATGTGCAAATACTATACCATTTGATCTAGGGGACTTGAACATTTATGGATTTTGGTATCTGTTGGGGGTTCCTAAAACCAATTCGCAATGGATACCTTGGAACAGTTGCATTTGGACATTTTTACAGTTGTTATGATTATTCTTCTCAGTTTATTTTGGAAACTGATTTTTATCTCTTGGTTAATTGAAAATTCAACAATTTTAATGAACAGATATTATGATGGGATTAGAAACATGATGATGATGATGCACATAATGATGATAATGGTAAAGAAGTCAGAACACAAATCCTTGAAAATAATCTGTTGAATGCAAGATTGTTTTTTCAAAAATGAAATCAATGTTAGGAAATTGGGTTCCAATTCTGTTTATGACTTTAAGATCCTGCATTGATATACAGAAGTATTTAACCAAATTATGACCTATAACATCTGTATCTGGAAATGGATTTAAGACGAGAATGCCAATGTGTTCTGGAAGGATAAAGTGACACAAACATCCAAAATGCAATTAGTTCTATAACCATCAGGAAGTTTCTCTTTAATTATTGTTATTCTGTTGCTACTGAAATATTCCATATAAGTTGACTTAATTAATAAAAATGACTTTTTTTGTTGTGTTTAGGAATGGTTGTTGGTTAAATATTGTTTCCTCATACAGAATAAATAAAAGAACAATTCACTATGAATTAACAACTTATTCTATTGCCTGGGTAAACTTAATAGAATGAATACAAGAAGAGTTTAGGGAGGAGTCCCTCCATGGAGTAGTCGTTAATGTATTGAACTGCAACAATGTAATAAGTGAGTTCAAACTCCAGTTGTGCTATTACATTCAGTTTCAGACTAATACCTTTTGGAAAGGTATGAACTGCCTTATCCCCTCCAACTATGAATCAAATTGTACCACCACTGTTCTTCTATGAGGATGGCTTTGGTATTAAATAACTCACAAAGGCTAATATGCCATCATACAAAGAAAACAAACAAACAAGAAGAGTTTATAAAGAGTTGTATGAAGGAATGTCCTTATCATGGGTTGCAAAGATCTTTAGTGTATATACGTGTTAGAGAAATAAAAGTTTTGAATAAAGCTTTATATATTTAAGAAGTGTAATGTTCTGTAATGCCGCATTTAATGCAACACAAGATGTGTTGGGGGTGCAAGGGCCCTGTTTGGTGGGACCGGAGTCAGGTGTATCATCAAAGCATGTTGTGAGGAAAAAGAGGTAGAGAAGTTTTTACTTATCAGGTTTGACCATGCCACTTTGTTGTTATTAACAGAACTCTTCAGCAAACAAGGGAGACAATGACCTTTTGTCTTTTATATCTCCTGGCTGCTGCTGCTAATAAGTATATTAAAACACTCCAGTATTTTTTTTTCATTGATGATATTGAATATTGTCTTACAAATGTAATCCAATACTTAACTGTATTTTCTTTTTCTTCTTTTGCTAAGGTGGGAGACATGTTCGACCCAATATATACACCAGAAACACAAGACAGTGAACAGCCTCCATCACAGTTTAAGGTCAGTCTGATTATATTTTTAAGCAAATTTATAAATCAATGTCATCTATTGTTCCTCAATCTCAATCCTCAAATTCATTGTAAAGAAATCTATATCTGCTATGTTTATTAAAGTTAAATGATTAAATGATTTATCCCCATTGTGTTTTGCTCTTATTAAAGAGTTAGATTTTATCATCTAGATAAGAGAAACAATTCAACAGTGCTTAATTCCTGTAAATTCAAATGAACTGAAATATTTTATACACATAACTTGTAGGTGATTGTTCCACTGATCCTTTAAGGCTTTGAAATTTAATAGATGTCTCTTACCATCAGTGAACTTGGTACCCAGTTGTGTGACTGACATTAAAAAAATTAACCCTTTCATCCCTATCAAGAAAACATGCTCTTTCTATTTTATCGTCTTAAAATCTGCTGACCTCCATAATTTGTTTAGCTATCTTTTTGATACTACTATACACACAAATCTATTTACATCTACTTATATATGATACCTATCTCCAAACATACATGTATGCTTATTTACACATGCATGATCAAACATATATACTATGCTTATATGCATACATGCTCATACAGATATGCTTACACCTACATGTGTATACATTATTGCTACTATGTGCATCCAGGAGAAGAAGAGCTTATAGTTTCACAGTCCATTATCATTTGTATTTCATTAAAAACTTTAAAATTATCATTAAAAAAGTGATTCACTTTAAATAAGTTTGAATACAGGAATGTTTTATTTGTATTAAGGTTGATATTTTTATTGCATTTGAATAAAAAATGTCTCAAGAAAGACAAAGAAAGGAGCAACTTTGAGGTCTGTAGATAAGGTTGTGTTTATTTCAATTATTTCCTTTTTTTTCTTAACATAGCTTAGTTTTAGCACAAAGCATCCAAAAGTGGGATACCCAGTAATAATGAGAGACATAGCTCATTGACCAATTTCACTTTTTAGCCTTATGGATTTTGGTATAGAAAGTCAAAACTGGTCTGGTTGTAATCTACATTGTGATTGGGCATAGCAATTATAATACGTTAATGGCAGCCAAATAAGAATAATGAAAAACAAGAGAACTCAAAACTTTATTAAAATAAATTTTTTATTTCTAATCCTCCGACTTCCAAACTGGATGAATCTTCTTGGCTGTAAAAGTCAATAACTTACTGTTAAGAGTAGTAGTAGTAGTAGTCGTCATCATCGTTAACAGTAATTGTTAGTTGTCTGTCCTAATGAAGAAAAGAATCTTCATTCATTCATATATGGAGCCCATTTTCCTAATTTCAAATTTTTATTTTTTCTAAAGTTTGTAAATGATTGTCTACTCATTTGATAATCATTGAAGAACTTAGTAAACTTTAAGGATATTTCTAAAAATTTTTAAACATTGTAAAAAATTATGCTGGAAATGTTTGGAACAATTAATATTTTTTTCTCAATGTGTGTGTGTATGATAAACATTTAGCTGCAAAAAGTTTATTCGCTTCTCTGAGTGCTTAGTTTTTAAAAAATTTTTCTAACATGAAAACACTACCTTATATCAAATAAAGGAGAACAAGAGTATAAAATCCACCGGTCTCACAGATTGTTTCACTTTTAAACCAGTGATTTTTTAAACTACTGCAGAATATGGCAACAACTTTTTCATTCAATTGAACATTTTATTATTTGTATTATTATTGGCCTGGGGAGTTGAGTGTTCACCAATGGTCCAGGAGACTGGGTTTCAATCTCAGGTCGAGTCATACCAAAGACTCAAAAAATGGTAATTGATGCCCCCTTGATTAGCACTCAGCACTATAAGTTGAGGATCAAGGGTAAAGTGGAGCAATCCAGGGAATGGAGTAGCACCCTCCCCTACATCTCGGTATGGTAGCTATTGAAAAGGGAGCCTACGGGTCACTTTTGACTAAGATTTCTACTGATCTTCTCAAGACAGTTTTTCTGTACATACAGTTATTATTGGATATTGTTCATGGCAATGAAGGATCTAGAAAAAGAAAACTGGTGAATTTTTATATTATCTTATATATATGTGTGTGTGTGTGTGTGTGTGTGTGTGTATATATATATATATATATATATAGTATTTTATTTTTTAATTTGTCCTTTATTATTCTTCTATAGTAACAATTTCTGTATGCAAATCTGTTCTTTATCTTATATGATTTTTCTTTCAGGACATTGACTCTGGAAAAGATGCTGCTATTGCCGAGGTGGACAGTGAATTTAAAATGACCAACATCCCAGATGACAAAGAGCTGCTCATGGAATACAAATTCTCCAAGTTTGCATCAATGTACTTTCAGAATAATACAACTCACAATTATATACGAAGAACTCTCAACGAACCCCTGCTGCCCTTACAGAATCCCGGCGACCAAATGGTAAGAACAATTCCTTTATAAATCATAGTGTATGAAGTGTGTTTTACTGATGATGTTATTAGGGTGTATCAAAAGTATTTTAATTTTTTAATCAACTGTAAGCTCATAGGAAACCTCTAAAGTGTTCCTGTGTGTTTATTGAAGCCTATGTAATGCTCTACATATATTTTCGTGATCCTAGCTCCTCTTTCTTACTTTCTGAGCACTGATGGTCAAGTTTTTTTCTACCGTACATCTTAAAGAATCATCGCCAAAAATTGATGGTTATCCACTTTGAGGATTTTTTTAAGGGATAAGTCACCATCCTTAAAATGCTTAAAAAAGTTTTGAACTGTATAGTCAGATATTGTTTCAGATTTTAATAGCAAAGGTACAAGAAAAGGAATTGAATGAAGAAAACTCTGAAAAACAAATTGGTTAATAAGCACTTTTAACAATAAATAATTTAATTTATTATTATTTCATTGTTTGTTCCTATCATCACCAAAACACTATGACTGAAAGTAAGTCTATTTATAAGAGTATATACAATCATTTCAGTCTCTAATGATGTAAGGAACAGAATTATAAAACATGAATAATGACTGAATGAAATCAGTGGTTAATAATGTCTGGTCAACTGATTGACTTTGGATCAAGCCACAATTCCCTTAGGAGAGAATTGACCATATTCTGAATATTTTCTTGTTTACAGATCCAATATTACAAGGTCTTTAATAAAAGGAATTTTATTAAGTGCATACTCTGTAAAGCCTTTGTGGTTTATATATCATTTTTCTCAAATTATCAATAATTTTCTTTTATTATTTAAAAACTTTGAAGAAATATTTTTATTTCTATTGGATATTATTTATCTTTATTACTGACTTTGATTTCAAATTTTGAGATATTTCACTTTTTAATTTACTATTTTCTGTTTTTGAGTTTCTAATTTGTATTTTTTTTTCTCCTCTTCCAGGCCGCCCTTGCTGTGTGGATTACCATTTTGAGATTCATGGGTGACCTTCCAGAACCAAAGTACCACACTTCTCTGGCAGATGCTCGGGTAAAGATTCAAAAATCAGTTTTTACTATGATGTCCCAAAAAGACTAGAACTTTTGCTTTTAACCCTGTAAGGGGAATATTGTTTACTTCCAACATTTGGGAAGACACATGAAACAATTTAATAGTCTTTGGATTAAGATAAATAGGACAAATCTCCATGTTGGTGTTGAAATATCCCCTTTATTTAATATTTCAACTCATTCTAAAATGTTTTGGGTCATCATAAAGCATTATTGATGATGAGGAATATTTTCTTTTTTTCGTGAGGAAAATATATAAACTTCCCTTTCATTGGTCAGTTAACAATGACACCAGTCATAGCAAAAAAAACAAAAAATATTTGTCTTTTTCTGAGTTCATATTTATGTACAATATATTGTATTTCTTGAATAGTAATAAAAGATGTGAATGAACATGTTACTAAATATTAGCAATCAAAATTGATTTAGTCTATGACATATAACCTTAGAATACATATCTATTTAAATATGAAATAGGCAAAAGCAGTAGAACAAACATAAGGTAATTTTATGATCTTGCCAGAGCTTAAAACTACTACAAAAAAGAGCGAAAGCTATTTCACTTGATGTATATATATATTGAAAATATATCACCCACAAGTTCCATACTGAAGTCATCTGACGTCACAAATTCAACTCAAGGAAATCCCAAGAGGAACAGATAATTCAAGAAGGGATTTTTTTTTAATCTATTTTAATAATATTAGGATTGTTAACAAACCTTTCAATCCTAATGGGATACATATATATCCCAAGAAAATACCAAATGTTAATTTCATAATGATACAAGGAGAACACAAAAAAATTCCTTAGCAAATTCCAACACACACCAGCTGTATTGCTGTGGGGTGAGTGCCATCTTGGATTTTACTGCTCTCTAATGGTGGGAGGAGTTCACAGAGATTCTGCTGATGAGAAAAGAAATATTTTTAGTTAATGTATGTGATGTAAGTTTTGATGTGATGTGTGTTTTTATGTACTGTACTCTAGCACATTTTTTGTTTCACCCTTTAAAGTTTTTGTAATTAAAAGCCTCTCAGGTATAAAACATACTGCTTATTGAAGCTCTCATAAACTTATTAGTATAAAAAAACAAGAAATCAAATCAAAAGATTTAAACAAATTTTCTAATAGTTTGTGTTTCTAGTTTGATTCATATCATTTAAACAACCAAAAAAAACATACTAAAAATGCATCATGATCATCATCATCATCAGCAGCAGCAACAGCAGCTTTGTAAATGATAAAAGAATACTCTCAGTTGTATAAAAAAAAATATTTTTGTTTTTTTTATAGCAAGATACAACTCCGGTAATGACCAAAATTTACTCAACCCTGGGTCGAAAATTCAACAAAAAAGATTTAGATGAAGCCAGACAAATGGGTGCAGAATTGGTAAGTTTTCAATCCTTTAAAATTAAAACAAAGAATTCAATTCCGTTTTTGTCATGATTATCAATTTATAGAATAAAACCTTATTTTACGAATAATCAGATGGAAATGAGAAAAAACATCCAATGGAAATGACTAGAAATATAAATATTGGTATAAGTCTTTACTGTTTGGATTAGTGAATCAATTTAATTAGAATGGCAAACAATAACCTCCCAAAAAATGATTCTAATGGAAATTGCTTAAAATTTATTGTGATTAAATTTGCAGCAGAGAAAAGTTAAATAATTCACTAGCCATAATGATTAGAACAACAAAGATGAAGATAGTAATATAATGATTCTTTCAAACCTCTTTCCTCATCTTTATTTATTTTTTTCCTAGTGTTTTAGCCATTCTACTTCTCAGCCTTCATCAGTTGTCTGTTGCTATCAGTAATTTTTTTTATACAGCAAACATATTTTCTTACAATGTTTACTATGAGTGGCTAAATTAAAAAAAATTTTGTATTACTAGGTGGTTTTTATTCTGTAAACTGATCAGAATTATTTGATTCTAAATTGCATATTTCTAGAAATTCATGTTTAGTTTGATTTCTAGTAATTCAGAAATAATTTTAAAACTATAAATGTTTCTTTATTTCTTGATGGACAGTGATTTTTACGTCAGGTATTTTTCAATAAAAAGATTTTCTTTGACATCATACTGATCCATTTGTCCACAGGAAAAAGAACCAATGATTCCAATAAAACAAGGGAAGAAGAGTATGCGAAGGAAATTGGTCTCATTGACCCTGAAGAGAAAATCAAAACTTACTGAGGAAGTTACCCGTAAGATGGAAATCAATAAAAAGTCTGCAGATTTTGAAAGTGGAGGTGCTGGGAATGCCTTGTTGGATGACCGACCAACATCAAATTTGGAGAAACTTCATTTCATTATTGGAAATGGAATCCTCAGACCTGAACTAAGGTATTGTTTTAATGAATTTTATCCTAATATTTACCCTGTCAGACAATTTTGAAATTCCTCTTAATTTTTCTCCCGGTTTTGTTTTTATTTTACTTTATCTAATTGTCATTGGCTCATTTCTAAAATCTATTTTAAATGATTCACTATTTATGTTTATTCTATTAAAAAAAATCATAAAAATAAACAGTAAAGTTGTAATAAAATCAGTCACATTGATTTGTTTATAAATCAAATCTAACTTTTTATTATAACATTTTTCTTATCCTTTTTCAGAGACGAAATTTATTGTCAGATCTGTAAGCAGTTAACCCAGAATCCTTCAAAGAGCAGCCATGCTCGTGGATGGATTCTGCTTTCTTTGTGTGTCGGATGCTTCGCTCCTTCAGATAATGTAAGTCACACCACCATGTTTCCAAAAGTCAATATAAACACTCACATAAAAAAAAATGAATAAGAGATACTTAATATTTTAGTTTTTTATTCATTTCTTTTAGCAAAATGTATAAATCCATTTATTTTCAATTTTTATGCATTGGTATCATTTTAAATATAAAAATATTTTGATTAATGTGCAAATATACTGCACTTATCAAATTTTTGTACACTAACATACAGATATTGAATAAATTTGTTAAAATTGGTTGAAATTGACATCTCCAAGTTATGTATACAAATAACTAAAACATGTTTTTTATCCATATTAACTACTTATCATATTCAGGTATACCTTAGATCACATACAAGCAAACATTTTCATATCATTGCACAAATAGTCTCTAAACTCAACAACATAATGGAATTATGTTTTCATGGTCAAACCTTTCAAATTTGCCATCAAAACCAGAATTAATAAAATACAAACCACAGAAATTACCTACTGCCATCTTACTTTGTTGTTGAAATTGAAGTTTTACCCTTGTTCTAAATTTAGAAATACCCCCTACAATTTGTTGATGTAACATGCTAATCATAAGCAAATTTCTACAGCCTCTTTCTGTTGGCCACTAAAAATAGAATAAAATGTGCAGAATTCTGGAAATTACTCTATGAAAAACAAGTTAACTCAGTTCCCATGTCTTAAGTTCACATGCAGGAAACTGAGAATTGTTAGTTCCCTCACTGTAAGAGCTAATTGTGGTGATCCTTGTTTTTAAGCCAAAAAATATTTGAGAAATGTTTTTCTATTTAACAATGTGTGCACTGGTATGGAGTTTATTGAAATGACTCACAATCTTTCAGACCAATCTGTTTGAGTAGTGATTTTCAAAATTGAGCTTAGTCAATATTTTAGTACCTGTCTTGTCTGGTTGACCGTTTAGCTAATAAAGGGAATTCATGCCTCATAAGTATTATCACTGTTATAGTAAAATAGTGAGAAATATGAAGGTTATGGGTTGAAAGGGTTAAAAGATTGAAATAAATTTCTCTATCCATTGCATCTTCTGGAGTCAAGATACCTACATGACTTTGAAATCTTTTGATTACAAATTTAAATTGCATCTGAAACTTCTTTTTTTCTCTGAATCTTCATTATTGCATAAACTTTTTAAAAAGTTTTAACAGTCATATTTTTTTCATTTTGTTTTGTCTTTTTCAGTTTATTTACTACCTTCGATCATTTATTGCTGAAGGTCCTGTTGGCTATGCTCCATATTGTGGAGAACGCCTCTGGAGGACATTTGTCAATGGCACCCGGAATCAACCTCCTAGCTGGTTGGAGTTACAAGTAAGGATCACTTTAGCTCTTTCATGAATTATGTCTTTCTGTAAATATCATTTCATTTAAGGTTTTTCTGCTTTGAAATATTTAATTCTTTCAGTTATTATTTCTCAATCAAATCATCCTAACCTTTTAAATAAACACTTGTTAATTTTGACAATGTGTACAACAATTTTTTCAGCTGAAACTATCTGTGTTATAGTTATGGGAAAGTGGTTTGTCCAAGTGCAAACTCACCCAGTCATTTTAAGTCTATCCTCATGCTATGTAAATTTATACCTTTCCTAAGAAGGTGAATATTATATTAATATAATAGTCTTAAATAAGTTGCCTCAGCAGAAACTCAGTTTTACTTTGGCAATTCCATTTTCTTCTCATTTTAAACTGTTCATTAAGTATTTTTTGTAATCAGTGTTAATTACAAGTATATTATGATGACCCTGATGCTTTTTTAAATGTTGGATCAGCAATTTATTGAGAATTTGATTTCTTAAGAGTTGGTTCAAAAGATTGATTTCTCCAAGGAATATTTGTTTGGAGAGAAATTAAATTATTATCTGAATCTTCATGAATAATTTAAAAAAAACAAGTAAAATGAATTGCAAACAGTCAAGGTTTTGCAGAGGTCATCTGACAAGATAAAACAAACCTTATGTCATTGAACTCAGAACAAATGAATTGGGCTCAAATACATTAAAACTCTCATTGTAAGATTTCAATACATTATTTTAAAAACTAAAATTTGTAAACCCTTAAAATATTGCCACCTAAACTAATGTGGAAAACTAAAAAAAGAAAAAAAAGGAAAAGAAAAGTCTTATAGAGTTGGTGAAAAGCTTGAAATAATTAATTTCTTTTTCTTGTGGGAAACCTGCTGTAAATAAGAGTAGAAATGAACAAAACCTAGAAAATTTTTTAAAAAGATAAAATGTTGAACCAATTCATAAGTATATCAAGAAATTTTTTGTAAATTCACAACAGAGTGGAAACAGTTATACACTGGGATTTGGGCAAACCACTTTTGTTTAATCGTATAAAATAATCTGGAACTTAAGATCCAGTCTAACTACCCTATTAAACAAGAAGACCAAATCTGATCATTCTAAATAAGGAAAAGAAAACCTGACTGATCACACACCAAATCATCTTATTATTTGCAAATAAATTTGAAAATCTTAATTTTATATCAAGTTTGTTTTTAATGAATTTTATATATGATTATCTTAATTTTCTCTTGTAAGCCATTTTTTTCAATTTCTGCTTTTTACATTTTGAATTTTTTTTTTTTTTTTTCTGGAGAAAAAGGTGATTGAAGTATTGATTAGAATCAAGAAATTAATTACTGGTTTATTATTTGCATTTTATTTTGTAGATTTAATTTTTTTTTTTTTTGCTTTAATACCAATGATGAGCTATAATTCTTAAAACCATTTTCTATGCAGTCTACAAAATCCAAGAAACCTCTGTTATTGCCAATCACCTTTATGGATGGCACCACCAAAACCCTTCTTGCCGACTCTGCCACAACTGCCAAAGAATTGTGCCAGCAACTGTCTGAAAAAGTTGGTCTAGTTGACCAATTTGGATTTTCTCTTTACATTGCACTTTATGACAAGGTAAGACTTGTATTCTTTGATTGCTTTAATCCAGTGAGATCTTTGCTCTTATTGGTAGTATTACTAATAAATCCTGTACCTCTAATTTGACCTTACAACTAGATTCTGTCAAGTTTGACAATAGGTCTATCAGCTTCATACTATTACTGTCTGGGTCCATAATGTAGGAAAGTATTTTGTTTAAGTGTTTATTCACTCACTCTTATCTCAATCAACCATTAGGCCATGCCAGTGGTAAGATCTTTTGTAAAGATACGACACGTATCTGTCAATGAGACAGAGTATCAGGAAAAGTGGGTTCATTTCTGTCAAAGGTATTAGTCACTTAATACATTACTTGGTTTGGTTGGTTGGTTGGTTTTAATGGCATATCAACCTCTATAGGTTATTTAATGCCATAGCCTTTTTACACATATATATATGATTTGTAAACGCATATTTTTAGGTTGGTGATGGTTATGGCAAATTAACCTCTTAAGGGTCATTGAGTGTCAAATTCTGATATGTATGTATATTGTAGCGGTTTTGAGGATAACACTATTGTTTTTAGGCACACAAATGAATTACGAAACTTTGCTTTAACAACACACACAACAGCGAAAGTTCTTTATTTGCAGCTTTGAATATTTGGTTTGTTCTTGGTGCTGCAAGACTCGTGGTGTTTAGGCTTGTTAGTTTTGGAGACGTGATAGCTTAGCGGGATGTTGAGATGGCAGCGTGTCGTTGGACGTGTGAGGGAAGTATTCAAGGTCACCGTGTAGTTTTGTGTGTCGAGAGCAGAGTGGCGCTTGGATCAACGTAGTAAATTTTTGGGGTGACAAAAAGTGGTGCCTGTGGAAGGCATGCTGAATGTTTCTAATTTATGTTCCACTGGGATTCCTCGTAAAGAATCCATAAATTAGATGGTTCCCTCGTTGAGTGTCCATGTTGCTGCTGCTAGTGTTAAAGCCACAGTAGGATGTCCACACTGGGTGGCTTGTTTAGCTAAAAAGCATCGCTAAGCAGGGACGACCAGAGGCACGACTGTTCTGGTCGCCGTCTCAAGCTGAAGAGAGTGTGTTTGGCCGCTCACCCGTTTTGCTAGCTGGAAATGAAGGTCCGAGCTGAATAGGATATGTCATCCTGATTGGGTGAAATTCAGTGTTGAATTAAATTGCGCACCAAAACATAATATGAGATTTTCCTCTTCTCTACAATATATATATAAATGAATATTAATAGTAAATAAATAGTCCAAAATTAGTGTTTTAAAATAGATCAAAGCTTCTTGCTTGTATAAACTTGATGATCAAAGGTGTTGGTAACATAATCTATATCTTTAATAGGAGGCCAATTGTTTTTAAGAAGTTGATTATGTTTTTAAGAGCAATTTTTTTAAATAGTTCCTTCATGCTGTTCACCTTATAAAACTGTTTCCTGGTGTGGTTGAGTTTTGTACATTCTATCAAGATGTACTTGATTGAATATTGGTTTCCACATGGACATTTTTGGGGAGGTTCTTCTTTAAGAATGAAGGAGTGAGTCAGTTGAGTGTGTCCGATACATAGTCGAGTAAGGGTAGTTTCTTCTCTTCTGGTATTATTAGGATCCAGCTTCCTTTCTTTTAAAATTGGTTGTATTTGAAAGAGCTTATTGTGGGGATTTTTATCCCATAATTGTTGCCATTTTTTGGTTACTATTTGTTTTATTTTAGATTTGAAGTCAGTATATGGAGTTTTAATGTTTTTATCAGGAGTCATGTTGATTGTAGCTTTAGCTAATGAGTTGGCTTTATTATTGCCCTGAATTCCGATATGGCTTGGAATCCAGCAAAATATCACCTTTTTGCTATGGATCAGTGAGTTTAGTTTGTTGAAGATCTTAACACTTAGCGGATTTTCCAATTTGGTGTATTTGAGTGATTGAAGAACTGAGATGGAGTCTGAGTAGATGATAAATTTTTGGGGGTTACTTGTTGAAATTGGGTCAAGTGCCAAGTTTATAGCGTAGATTTCAGCAGAAAATATGGAAGCTTCTTTTAGGAGGCATTTTTTCAGAGATTTCTTGTGGAGAACTGCTCCACATCCAGTTCCGAAATTACTTTTGGAACCATCTGTGAAAATGTGTTGGTAATTTGGATAAATTTCCTGGATGTTGTTTAGTTTCTCTTGGTATATTAAAGGATGAGTTTTGTTTTTAGGTAGTTTATTTAAGTCAAGAATAACAACAGGCTGCTTGAGTAGCCAAGGGGGAGAGCTTAGATGTATGGTATTATGAATGCTTGTGAGTGAAATGTCGGTCTCTTCCAATATATGTTTCATACGGAGGCCGAAAGGTTTTATGGTCTTTTCTTTTTGATCGAATAAACTCTGCTGTTTAGGATAAAAAATGCTGTCATGAGCTGGATTGGTCAGGAGTGATTTTAGTTTACAATAGTATTGTAGTCCTAATTTTATAATTCTGAGTTTTAGAGGAGGTTCATATGCTTCGGCATAAAGGCTCTCCACTGGGGATGTTCTAAAGGCCCCCAAGGTGAGTCTCACTCCTTTATGGTGTACTGTATTTAATGGTTTGAAGTAAGTTTTTCTGGCTGCTCCATATATGAAGCATCCATAATCAATATTGGAGCAAATTAATGTTCTGTACAACTTCAGCAAGGTGTGCTGCTCTGCACCCCAGTCTTTGTGGGCTATTATACGAAGGAATTTCAATGTTTTGTTACATTTGTCTTTTAAATACTGAATATGTGGAATGAAGGAGAACTTTTTATCAAAAATAATGCTGAGGAACTTATATTGGTCAATGACTGGTATTTCTGATCCATCAAGTTTTAAGGTTGGGTTGTTGTGCATTTTTCTTAGTTGGCAAAAATGCACACACTGAGTTTTGGTTTTGGAGATTGTAAAGCCATTTATCATTGCCCATTTATTTATTTTATTGATACTCTATTGTAATTGACATTCTGCTGTACGAATATATTTGGATGAAGAAGTAATGCAGAAATCATCAACAAACAAATATTCATCAAAGCCAGGATTGAGGCAATTTGTGATGTTGTTAATTTTTATGTTAAAAAGTGTTACCAATAGTATGCTACCCTGTGGAACACCTTCTTCTTGATTTTGAATATCTGATAATTTTGTGCCAATGCAGACTTGGAATTTTCTTTCTGAAAGAAAGGATTTTATAAAGTTAGGAAGTTTGCCTTTCAATCCCATGTTAAGCAGGTCATTCATGATACCATACCTCCAAGTGGTCTCATATACCTTCTGTAGGTCGAAGAATATAGCTAGAAGGTGTTGCTTTTGTATAATTGCTTTTCTTATGGAGGTTTCTAATCTGACCACATGATGTATTGTTGATCTTCGTCTTCTGAAACCACATTAGAAGTTGGTAAAAATGTTGTTGGATTCTATGAACCAAATGAGCCTCCTGTTGACCATGCATTCTATCATTTTGCACAGGCAGCTTGTTAAGGCTATTGGACAATAGTTGGATGCATAGAGATTATTTTTTCCAGGTTTAGGTATTGGGATGATGGTTGCCATTTTCCATGATTCTGGGAATGTGCCATTTTGCCAGATTTCATTGAAGGCTCTTAGAAGATAATTTAAGGATTTGGGAGGTAAATGTCTGAGAAATTTGTAATGGACATCATCTGGTCCGACTGTAGTGTTATGAGATTTTTGGATGGCTTCCTGTAGTTCTGACAATGTAAATGATTTATTATAATTTTCCGTGTTATCTGATTGAAAGTTGAACTTTTGTTTTTCTTTTGTAGCTTTGTATTTATGGAATTCTGTTTTGGAGTTTTTGGAAGAGGAATTTGTTGAGAAGGTCTCAGCCAGTATATCAGCAATATCTTTTATTGTAGTGATTTGAATGTTGTTTTTAATGAGATACTTAAGGGGGGTAGGTTGATTTTTGCCAGCAATTTTTCGTACCATTTTCCAGACTGTGTTCGTTTTGGTGGAGGAATCTAGTTGGTTTACAAAATTTTGCCAACTAGTCCTTTTAGCTTGTTTGATTGTTTTTCTTACCTTAGCTTTGAGCTGCTTGTATGAGTTGAGGGTACAAGTGAGAGGTACATTACTGAAGAATAAATTAGCAGAACTAATGTCTTAAGAACTATAAAGATGAAGATAACAGGCTGAAAAAATATATGGAAAATGAAAATATCTCAGAACTTAATGCATAAAAGCATAAAGGCTAAAGAATAATATTGTCAAAACAGTGTGTTAAAAACAACAAAGATGAAGATAATTACCTGAAAAAATGAGAAGATATGAAAGTGGACTGAAAAGTTATATTCAAATGATTTTTTTACCAATGGAATCCAAGCACTGCGGCACTGATGGAACAAGTGTACTGCAAGGTGAACTATGTTGGTCACATTTCATGAGAGTATCTTGGTAAGCTGATGAATTTTTCAGTTGACTCTCATAATGAAAATTTCTCACTGAAATGAACTTTAGTCAACAATACTAAACACTTGCTTAATTTTTCCCTTTGTCTTGCAGGTGTCTTCTTTGGGTAGTGGTGGTGATCATGTGATGGATGCTATTTCGCAGTGTGAGCAATATGCCAAAGAACAGGGGGCACAAGAAAGAAATGCTCCTTGGCGCTTATTTTTTAGAAAAGAAATTTTTGCTCCATGGCATGATCCAACTGAAGATGCAATTGCTACACATTTGATTTACCAACAAGTTGTCCGAGGTATTCAGTTTGGAGAATACAGGTGTGATAAGGTGAGTTAAATCATCACATTAAGGATTATTATTTTACCATTAACAAGTGTTGCATTGAACCTATGCTACACGGACATATTATCATTTCTGAAGTGGTGAAACTTTGCATAAAAATTAATTATAAAAAATATCCAAGTGTGTATGTGTGTATATATATATATATATATATATTGTAATGTAACTCGAAGAAAACTTCTTCTACTTACATTGTATACACTCTGTATGTGAGTTTTATTATGTAAACCTGAAAAGGAATATATAACAATAGCTATACATTGAGCACTCCCATAGATTTATATGAAATTCCTCATATATTCTATACACAAATAATCCACACCATTGTCTTTGGACACCGAGTTGATATTACTGATATATATTGAATTACCATGACCAGAAAATTCAGCAAGCACTGCGTGCAATATACTGGACAGCTCTTTCAATCTTATTTTTGTATGTCACATTGCCGGATTTTCTGGGTATGGTAATTCAGTTTATGATATGTAATTCCTCTATTTTAAAAAATGTGTGTGAGTGTATATATATATATATATATAGAACCCTGAGGAATGTAGTCAACACTGTATTTACATTACTCACAGGTTCACTTTGACCCAGAGTGGTAGTACTTGTCAGGGTCTCGTCTATGGATCAAAAATAGCTGTTTAAAAATTTGTCAGATAGAAATGCTTGAAACCATATAACTATATGCAAACAGAGGATTATTATTAAATAGAAATATTTACTTGAAAGCAGATAATCGTTTATGAATTATTAATATTAGATAGGAATACTTGATATCATATAACTGTGTGCAAACAAATTATTATTGTAAACAAATAAAAAATAAGTGTGATTTGAAAAAAGCGATTGCCATGTAATATTGGAAATATATATAGTTATTATCAAGTATTCAGAAATGAATCAAATTTTGGCATTAAATCCTCCATAAGGGGTTGAAATGCCATTAAATAAACCAGACCCTCCTGTTAATTAATTTTTTAATGTCGGTCATTAGTGTGGTTAATTTTTACCTTTGTCTAAGTGCTTATAGTTTAATTGCATTTCCAATATATCACCTAATCTATTAATGGAATGACCTGGTATCCAACTACAGTTTTGACTGCTGGAATTCTTTTGAAATAGCCACTCAAGGCCAAAGTTCTTACCAAAGTGGTGGTTACTTATAGAAACTGAGAGATTCTTGGAAATGAACAACCTTTTAGATTAAAGCAGATTGGACATTTTTCAGCTTCTTTAAGTAAGAGTTACATTAGCAGCCATTGTTAACTGGTATGTCTATAGATGTATAAATAATTTCTGGTTTTAAGATTTTCCGTTTTGTAATTATGCTTTCTATTAAGACTGATTTTTGCTATATCAACTTTAATTAGTTAAATGAATATGGAATTGGAAAGAACAGAGAATAAGAAACCTGCTTATTCTTAATTATACAATGTGAAATGCTATTTCTTGGCTCAGAGATCTGTATGGATATACTGCAAGCTTCCAATATGGTAGTCTCAATGTTGTTATTTTGTTTTTTGGTTTTTTAATTTTGAAATGATTTTATTATTCATTTTTTGACTAATTTCCTTCATAATGTTTTACTTTCTATCACAATTTTCATGATTAATCCATTCATTAAAGTTTATAGAATGAAATCAGAATAACACAACAGCTTCCAAAAAGACTTCAAAATTCATTCTCCTAAACCTTATGAGCTCAACAAAAGTTCTGGGTCTGACACTAAACTGCATCTGATGGTGGGGCTCGAGTTCTGGAGCTTTAGAGAATGTAAAGTATCCATTTTTTTTAATGTGAAGTATTCATTGCTATTACTCCCAGATCCACTCTGATTCAGAATGGGAGTGTTTGTTATGGTCCCAT